>KN484976.1:0-69272 GCA_000787095.1 Periophthalmodon schlosseri
TAAAGGGGAAGGAGGAGGGGTGAGGTCTGGACATGTAAGGAACCATGTGATTGGTCAAACAGGTATCAGGTACACTTCAAACTCCGCCCCTGCAGCCAGGTGTTTGTAATCAGAAACACCTGGCAGTAATCAGGGCAGTTCTGTGTGATGTCACGTAGTACTTGAAACTGCAGTGGCCACTGGAGTTTTCACAGTTTTTGAACACAATGCTGCAAATGTAATTAGTTTGCACTAAAATTGGCCAAAACAAAAAAGATGATTTAGGATTTAGCTCCACTTTAAACCTACCATCTGCAAGTTTATTTGATTTAATTTCAACCAAGTTTGCCCCTCCTGGTTTCTCGCCTCAGCTGGCCCCTCCTTCCTCACCTGTCCTTTTTTCAGACTCACCTGTGCTCTCTGGTCTTCTTCTGTCAGGCCAAAGCTATCACACTGTCTGACAGAAGTAACTTAGATAGCACCTAGTGGTGATATCTGAGATTACATGCCCCAGTAGGGCCGGGCTGGCTAATCTAATTACAGATGGTAGCTTTAATGCATTTTTTTTTTTTGACTACAAGTACAGAAAATACTTTAGCCAAATATAGCCCCAGATAAAGCAGAAGAAAATGAACGGAAATAACAAATGGAGACTATATCTAAGTTCCACATTAGCTCAGCATGAATATTTCTTTTAATAGAAATAGACTAAAACTATAGACTCTTGTAAACTCTTGTCAAAATGACCACTGTTTTAGACCCATTTTCCTCTGCTCCTTTAGCCCAGTCCCTGCGCTGCGTGTGCAGTGAGTAAATATAGCGGCTCCTTGACTTCTCCGTGTGTGCGTGCTGTAAACACTGTGCTGCTTTGAGCTCCATTGATTGTTGTGAGGCTCTCTGCGGCGATGGGCCCCGTATCCGCAGATCTGACGCGTCTCCGAGCTGTCTGCCGCTAATGAGGTGAGATCGCCGTCCTTTTCAAGTCCTTTCAAGTTCACAGGCGGGTACCAAAAGCCTGCTCCTTCGCTGCTCCAGACCCCAGCGAGAGGTGAATACACAGGCCAGCCACAGACCTGCTGCCATAATTAGAGTGCCACTATAACCAGGATTTAGTCCTGCTTTTAGGCCGCTGTAAACAAATACGCACATGGATTTTGTATTAGAAGTGCAGAGAGGGAAGGTGAAAGCTTTTACCCAGAAATTTGACTATTCGCTATGGTCTATTTGTTGGGGATAAAGTACTAATTCAAATACTGGGGGTTTCAGCTATTAAAGGAACTGTATGTAAGATTTTTATGTTAAATTTAACAAACATGACGTATTTATGTGATACCACAGACTGTATAAAGAAGTGGACGTGAGTGTGACGTCACCCACAGCGTTCGGCTCCAGTCAAATGAAGCTCATCGAGGCTAGAGCAGTTATAGGGACGAATTTGGAGCCGAGTTCCGTATTTCGAACTCTGACCGTGAGTATCGTAGCAACCAAAGAGCCAATCCGGAGCAAAGCTGTTGAATGTAACGCCCCTTCCCGCCCACACCGCTGGCAAACTTTCAAACTTTCAACATTCAAAACAAATGTTATCAAAAGTTGAAACCCATGAGTTTACTGTTTCTTTTTCATAAATAATGTGAAATAGCTGTACTTATTGTCAGCTGTGCAATTGGTCATTTTCAGATTCTAGAATGTGATGATGTCATACTCTCAGATCAGGGGCAAGAACCAGGTTTTCCCATTGATCACATTGTACTTTGCCATGAAACACTGAAAAGGGGAAATCACAAATGTTGAACCTGATCATTTCTATGAGTGACTAGACCCATTAACATCTTTATTACAACAAAAATCAGCATTATAACAATATTCATCTTATTTGCCCCCATCTGTATTAACTATTATTGGCCTATAGAATACTGTGATGTCATCTAAAACGCGGCAGTAGTTTCATTCATACGTTTGGGTGACACTGCTTATTAACAATCTTTCTTAGGATCTGAAAGGGTCTCCACTGGCTGCTCCGTTACCCCCAATCAACCTCAAACATGCACTGGGCTAAACCAGCATAGTGTCCAACTGGCTACAAACGTGTGACAAACATTTGTGCATCATTTGTGCAGCATAATTAGTAGGTTATCAGTTTTCTGATTTGTCTCAAAATGGTGCTAATGAAATTGGACACACCAGCCAAAAAACAATTAATGACCAGTATCTCATCTCTGTGTGCGCAAACAATTACACTGTTAGTATGATATCATTAGTTTGACCCGCAGACGTCTTGAGGTGTCTCTCCTTCAGACAAGTTTCATCGGGATTAAAGTCCAGTTTCTTCAGGCTCATAATCATCGATTGATCTGATCACTGGATTACTTTAAAGAGGGGGTATTATGCAAAATCTTTTCTTTAGCCTTTTTTTGCCTCATCAAAAACATGCCTGAAGAGGTTTTAGATGTCATCCATGCATGTTTGAGTAATTTAGCGATCTCTCCCGGTAAGCCTGTCACGATAACAAATTTTGAAGTGCGATTATATTGCTGAGTAAATATAAATATAATATAATAATAAATGATAATATTGAAATCAAACCATAAAGCAGAAATATCCCCAAAAAACTATACTAAATCTACAATATAAAAAAAAAAAAAATGAGCTGAAATAACTAAAGAGCAGAACAAGTAATTGCAACACTTAAGTAATTAGTCTGTATCTATAATTAGTCATAGAAGTTATTTATTCAACTTTCTGCAGCTCAAATCTCATCATGTTGCAAAAAATAACCAAAAATATCCCACTACCACAAAGAAAAAGTCCCCATGATAAATATTGACCTCAAAAAATGTTACTCCATCTGTCATGTACTGAACGATACGTCGATATAGTGATTACCCTGACAGGCCTATCCCTATTCGAACCCTCCTCGCGCTTAGCAGTAAGATTCTGTGCATGACTCCGCCCACAAGCCTACGTCACCCATGCTCCCACATGACAATTCTCAATAAATACACAAAAGCAGGATACAAAACTGTACACAACAACTTGACAAACCTGATGTGATGTGCAGTAGTTTCATTAGTGGGATGCACGCTGATTGTGTGGTGATAGCGCTCTGAAGGGGGAGGGACTTAGCGCAGGGAGCAAAGGGAGAAAAGATTCAGAGTGATGAAAAAATGAATGCGGAATTTATAAAACATGTTAATACTTTGTTTTGGGTGAATATAATATTTTAAAAATAATAAAAGGTAAAATGGTGATGATCTAAATATGTTACGTGTTAGCAGTTAGCATAGAAGTAAAATAGCGCCTCTTTAATCAGTTTTACCTTCATATGCAGTATTTTAATTGTGCACTGTGTAACTTTACTGGTGGGAAGAAGGGTTGGGGTCTACCTCCTGCTTTTATTGGGTTTGTCTGAAAAGTTCCACAGTATGGAATTAGACATATCTAACTTGCAGTTGTTCAATTAAAGTTGTTTCCGTGCTCAAAAATTACCTTGAAAAAAGAGCAAAGTGGGCTTGTCTCTGCCCAGAGCGGAGCACCTATCACAAGTACACGACCAGACAAAAGATTGGACACACTTTTTCTTTTTTTTTTTTCATTTAATTTTTATTCGGAAAGAACACATATTCTGCAGACACGTTCTTTCCAGTTCAAATATAGTATCTTTCCCTTTTACACATGGCCTTTTCCATTTCTGCACACGCATGAAACAAACATTATTACTCAAAGTCCCTTAAAAGTGCTCTTCATCACTATACCATGTTCTTGGTCCTATCCCATTTTGGTATATTAAAAAAGGAAAAATGAAAAACAAAACTATTTACAAGAACAGGGGAGCTTACAGGAAAAATAAAATGCAATCAAAAAGTGTATATGCAGTGTAGAATAAAATAAAATAATTCTCCACCCGAAATGGAGAAGTGTTATACTTAATCCACTTGTTCCAAATACAATAAAATGTGTTCCTTTGAATGTTTATTGGGTAAATTAGCTTTTCCATCTTAAATATTTCAAATACTATATCAATCCAGCCGTCCACTGAAGGCGGAGCAGGATTTAGCCATTTTTTAGGGATGTTCTTTTTACTTGCCGCGGGGAGGGGTTGCAACAGCTTCTTATCACTTCTCCGTTCCGAGAGAGCGACGCCACCTAAATACAGAGTTTCAAAGTTGAATGGCATGTTCACTCCAAAAACTAAGTTTAATCTTGCATGGATCTCACTCCGGTACAATTTTAATTTGGAGCAAGCCCAAGATATGTGGTAGTGATTCCCCTCCTCAGAAGCACACTGTCTCCAGCATGACAACTTGTTGGTTCCCTGAGCTGGGGTTCTAAAATATGTAGTAATTGTTCGAGCAATGTTCTCTCCAGGACAGGGATGCGGTTGATGACCACTGAAATGACCAAACATTTTCCCATTCATCCTCAGTAATTTCAACTGGTGCCTCCTTTTCCCATTTCTGTTTCACATATAACGTATTACACATAATGAACATTGTATATTTTAGATATTGAACACACTTTTTCATTTATGTTTCAAAACTATGAATGAACACAGAAAATTAACTAAAATAAGTCTTTTTTTTTTTTAAATTTTTAAAGTCACCCTTTGCTCAGAACCTTGGTTTGCACTTTTGGTCTTTCTTGACCCTGATGTGGCACATCTGTGAAGTGAGAACCATTTCTGGAGACTTCATCATGAAGATCAATGAGAGAAGACCAAGGGTTTACAGCCCTGTCGACAACGCAAAGGGTGGACACTTAAAGCATCTGAATATAAGATTTTTTTTTTTTTATTCCATACATCTTGCATCATATTTCTGATGTCTTCTGTATGTATCTCAAATGTAGAACATAGCGAACATAAGAAAAAAAAAATTGAATGAGATGGTGTATCCAAACTTTTGACTGATAGTGTACACTTATAAAAATTATGCAGCTTCCCCCTCACTAACATTATAGGCAGGCCCTCCACAGGGAAAGTTCCATAGTTCACCTTTAACTAAAATTTATGAGCTACAAGATTCCATTTAGTGTGAATTGTTGGAAGCCCCGGGAGCAAAACTACAGCTGCTACTCCTCACATTTTAAAAATCGTCTAAAACTTGCGCCGAGACAGAGACAAAAGAGCCTAGTTTAAACTCTTAAAAGTTGAAGTGCACCCCACACACACACTCCGCTGCTATTTCACCGTCTCCCTTTGCAAACTCCAGGCTCAGGCTCCACACTCGCGCTACACAATTGATTCAAAATCCTTAGCGGCAAAACAGACAAAAGGGTCATCTATTATCCCAGCTCTCCTCCACGCTCCCCTCTCAACCCCTCTCTGGCGGTCACCCGTTAAAAGGCTCCACCGGGGACCAAGAGCCAGTCCTCGTAAAGCCAGGGTCCAGGGCTAATTGGTCCAAATCCACCGGGGAGGTTCTACAAAGCGCTACAGAGAGCCCCATTTGCAAACATGCGATGCGCTTATAGGGGTGTGAGGGGCCGGAGGAGCGGGAGGACAGGGGCCCGAGGGAGAGAGTGGGTGGTCCAAACTTCTATAATGTGGCCCCGAGGCAGTTCGACGAGCACTTTGAGCGTGTCGGGGTTAAACTGGAGAAATGCATGTTCTAAAATGAGAGGTTTGATGTAATGGAAGTCACAAAGGAATGGGCAGGATTGCTGCCTCTAGTGGTGGGAAACAGAACTTTTCTTCAAAAGTTTAAAGGTCTTGTATTAAGCTTAAAGCGGACTTTTGAAATTTAGCATTAAAGGTGTACTACATAACTTTTCTGGAGAATGTTCTCAAGTGTGATACAAAGGTGTTACAATCACAACTGAACATCAAGACTCTGCTCACAACCACATTTCAAATAGATGGGATAAACTGGGCCGTACATGGAGGACTAAAGAAAAGAGTGATGGGAAAGGAGGGGTGGAGTCTGGGGGTATGAGAAACAGTGGGATTGGCGTAATATTTCAAACTCCGCCCCCGCTGCCAGGTGTCTGTAATCAGAAACACCTGGCTGTAATTAGGGCAGTCTTTCGTGATGTCACCAACTACTGGAAATCGCTGAGGCCACTGAAGGCAGCACAAGCTTTAGGCGGTTTTGACCAGAAAGCTAGACTAGAAAGGTTTAAACCAGCTGGATTTCAGCTTTGAAACTGGCAACCCAAATGAAAGATTTGCGTGACCTTCTGCTTTCTGATTGGATGATCATCTTGAGAACCAAAACACTAAACGATAACATAAACAAGTCAGCCATCATGTCTAATGTTTTTGTGATTAAGAGTAAATCATAATTTGATTTGACTATGTCTACTGCGTATCTGGGCACACAGTTGGATCATGTTTATGGTTTACCTGTAAAAACTGTTACCATTACACATGTCAACCAGAAGAGGGCTCCAGCAACCGCCATCTCGGTAGCACACTGGTGGTCAAAATAATGGGGCGCCCTCAAATCTGCCCCACAAAAAGCCACGGACTATTAACAGACCACCCTCCACCTGAAAAGTTACAGATCTATTATGCAAAATCGACTTTTCAGAGCTTTTAACCATGTTATAGTTGTTTCCCCTCATCATTTCTTCACCCGAAGTTCTATTTGGAGTAATTCACGCATGTTTGAGCAATCTTTAATCTCTTATTTTCAAGACGCCATACTGCAGATCAACCGCCACCGGTACACGCCCACTCCAATTCTATTTTCTTAAACTGTGATATGCGTAGGATTCTGCAGGGTTGCATAGTCATTTTGGTACAAATGAAAAAACTCGCTAGTGTGATCTATCTGCAGCTATCCATAGGAGGCGACAACAGCATGCAGTTTTTTGTTGTGATGAAGTTTATGATGACGTCAGCTCCCACTGGGAACCGCAGTTTTCTAACGTGGAAGTCAGCAAATTTGTTTCTTTTATTAAGTCATTTTAGATGAATATTGTTATTTAAAACGTAGATTTTACCTATATAGCAAACACAAGCACGATATGTCTTCTTTAGAGTAAAACGTGAGGAGTGTGAAGCCCTTTAAATAAGACTAAAAATAGCAGTTGCCGATGCCATAAGGTGTAGGGTGTTTCATAGTGAATGCAGTTATAGTTCTAGTTATAGTATGGAAGAGTGGAGATGTGACTGGCCCAGAGTGGTGCTATGGCAGATTCTTGGCTCTCAGGAAGGAGCATGGAGGCTTAAAGGAAAATTGTAGGTTTTGGTTTCAGAATGGGAGATGGAATAGTCCTCAACCCCTGTATCTAGAGAATACTACACAGATGACTTAACCTTTGGCCGGGGGAGCGACAGACCAAATCCCCAGAGATGAGAAAATGCTACTATAACTCGCACCAGTGTGAGCAGATACCACACACCACAATGTCATGCAACGGAGAAAAAAAAAATGCAGCGGCTCTGCGTTTGGAGCGTTCGCCCACTAATCTGTTGACAAGCCAGCTCGGGCCAAGTTCATGCTGACAGTGTCCTTGGGCAAGACACTTCACCCACCTTGCCAATATGAATGCGGTGTGTGAGTGAGTGATTGGTGGTACTAGGGTTGCCAGACTCGCTTCCATCAGCCTACCCCAGAAGTGTCTTACCACCACTGAGAATGGAGCGAATGAAAAACGACTACAATGTAGAGCTTTGAGAGGCTTATATTAATGAACATGAACCAGGTCATAATACTTGCATTTGACCATTTAAAGACCCTACACGCGATTTTCCCCACGTGTCTGAGCAGAATGTGTCTTGCCCCAGTACAGATATACTGTATAAGCAGCTCTTGAGGTCCACTGTGTACTGTCTGCATCTAATTATAAAGAGTTTTATTGTCCGATAATCAGGAAGTGTGCAGTTAGCATGCTAGCTTTGCCGTGACAGCAAAACTCCACTCACTCGAGAAAGGTGCTTATAAACTCTACTCTAAATTGACACTTGTGAGCTTGTTATAATGTTGTTGCCTTTTCAAAAACATACCTGGAGTTGTGTTTTGTTTCATTCGCGCATGTTTCAGTAGCCTTTTATTATTAGTCTTTCTACACCTCCAAAGCTCAAAATGCTCTGTTCCACCTTGTGATGTCATGAAGTGGTAGGTTTCAAGCTATCAGCTACCTTTTACCTTTAGAGATTGGTGGGTCCAGGGCTGAAATCAACCAAATAATTGTAGTGAAGGTGTATGGAGGTTAAAAACACAGTAGAGAACTTCCTGTATTACCACATGACATCACAAGGTGGAACAGAGTGTTTTCCGTTTGAGAGAAGAACTCAGCCTAAATATGTAGGGTTTGTGTGTTAGATACGTGCAGTGATGGGAAGAATACTTACTACTTACAGAATACCAAATACACAAATGAAAATGTACTTTCATGGCCCAACCAGAGTACAATATTCTGAATACTTAGAATACTTTCACATTGAGTTGCATTATATAATAGTGTAACAAAACATGACATATAATTAATCAGCTTTATTGTTTTGGTTGTTATGCATTAATTTATGTCTAATTAGAGGCTAAAAATCACACATGTACACACTGCAAGAGCTGTGTTCCATTTTTTTCTCACTAATACTGTGCAGTTCAAAGCCAAAATTGAATGAAGAAGTACCGCCTTGTATTGCTTTGATTTTATGAAAGTAACTGTATTCTGAATACCGTCAAATGAAAAAGTAACTGTACCGGAATACAGGTTCTCAAAATTAGTATTCTGAACATCTATTTTCAATACATGTATTCAGTTACTTCCCAACACTGAACATGTGTGAATGAAACAAAACACAACTCCAGGGATATTTTTTGATGAGGAAACAACATTCAGAAAATATGGTAATGCGAGCCCTTTAAGATGCTCGGAAGTTAAGTGAGGAATAACTGCGAACAGTTTAAAATGAACGAGTTCAGTTTTTCACGTTTCACCCAGCGCCTTTAACACCAAATCTTACCATTATTTAGTATCACATTTAAGAATTATCCATGTGAAATCAGTGGTTAATCTTTGCACACGCTCTGGATCTCTGAAATAATTCTGGTTACTGCCATATTTTTGTACCAGAAATAACAACTTCCCTTTCTAACTAAACTGCACGACTTTTTTGTATTCCTCACAACCCTGCGTTTCCTCGAATCACCAGTTCTCTCGCAAAGAAAACCAAAAAGGAACTGAATTAACAAGACCCACACAGAGTCACGACTTGTGCCGGAAGATAGGAACTCGGAGAGAGGGAAAAAAATCAAATAAAAAGTGCAAGAGAGGAGCGAAGTTTGTCCCAAACTCTTTATGCGGAGGACAATGGAGGAGCCGAATTAAGGGAAGTTGTAAAGCGGAGATTAGCGTGCGGCGGTGAGAGACGCGTGGAGGAGCAGCTGGGCAGGGGAGATACTGGGGCTGGAGACAGAGCCAGAGGAGAGGTAAACAAACGCAACAAGACGAGCTGATTTATGCACCGAGAGGACACATTAACGCAGGGAAGGCAGGAGCAGGTGAGTGGAGAGGGAATGCTACGCTAATGTAAAAGGGAAAATATATAAAGAAGTAAAGGTGTAAGAAGAAATGTTCCACAGTGTTGGGAGTAGTTGTAATACTGTATTTTATAACATGTTGGCCAAACCCCCTCGTCAAAGCCTGAAAACATCAGCTCTCAGGAGCTAAGCAAAGCCGGGCCTGGTCGGTACCTGGATGGGAGACCGCTGGGAATTCTAGGTGCCACAGTGAGGTGCCACTGGCAAAAGTAGTTGCTGTGTCCTTAGGCAAGGCACTTCACCCACATTGCCTAGTATGAATGTGGTGTGTGAGTGAGTGCTGGTGGTGGCTGATGGCGCAGATTGGCAGCCTCGCTTCTGTCAGTCTACCCCAGGGCAGCTGTTACTACAATAGTATTTTACCTCCACCGAGTGTGAAGTGAATGAATAATGCACAAAACTGTAAAGCAACTTTGAGCGCGTCAAAGAGCTCTATATAAGTCTAAGGCATTATTATCATTACTATACTACATGTTAAATTCAGAGTACTGTATTCTGAATACTTGGAATACTTTCACTTTAAAAGCCCTGTATTTTTCCAATGTATTTGAGCGAAATTTGCCCCAGCTCAGGTGTACTGTATAAGCAGCCTTTGAGGTCAAACAGTCCGCTGTGTGCTGTCCGCTTCTAATTATAAAGCGCTTTATTGTTCGCTAATCAGGAAGTGCACTTTTAGCGTGCTAGTTCTTGTTACCATTACCATGACAGCAAAACTCCACTCTGGTCTCTAAAAGTTGTGAAAAGTGCTTGTAAACTCATTGTGGTGAATAATTAGGACGCTATATGCTGTTTCAAGAAGTAAAAACTGGAAGTAGTCCTAAGTTTGTTCCCCTCGTTTTTATAAACCCTTCATAACTCACATAAAGCGTGGATACAGGTGCGTACAGCTGTTAGACGGCGAAGTGGAGTTTACTGTCAAAGAAACACCAAGGCATAAAGACACTCATTTTTGACACTGACTGATGAGAAGCAGGGTTAACCATAGCAACGGTGCATACTTCTGAGTGAGCCATGAAAATATGAGTAAAATGCTTCATCAGGATGCAGAAGTCACACTGCGGCTTTTGCTCTATGCTACGGGGACAGTTTTATTCCACTGCAAGGAATGTTCTGTCACTGGCATCAGTCAAGTCGCTCCTCTGTGTTTTTAAAGCACACATATCTTAAGAACTCACTGATTTAGTTTCCCTAGTCTTTAAACACATTTTTCATAGAGGTGAACAGGTCAATATTAAAATGTCAATACCCAGCTCAAGTTTCGAAAAGTATTAATTCTCATGTTCAACACTTCATTTCTCAAAAAAAACAAACAAAAATTTAGTCATAAATAAAGAAAATAATGATAAACCTTGACGCCAAAGTACATTTTTTTATTAGTAGCAGAGTTTAACCCTGGAGGACCCACGGGGTCGAATTTGGCCGCAGTTAATTGCTGCTACCCAAAATGAACAAACAAAAAAAATATGTCAAATCTAACTTCAAAAGCCCAGAGTTCCACTTCTGGCCCCTGCATAGAGACACCTAGTGGATGAATATTGAACTAAAATGAGCCAGAGTGGTAGTGATTTTGGCCTTGTGTTCTTGAAATTCAGTTCTAACATGCAACAAATAAAGCAAAAAAGAACATTGTCTCATGTCTCATTGTATCTGTGTGGTTGACTGATTATTTTCCAAAATTTGAAATAGTTTGCATTGACAGTGTTTGTTATTGTGATTCTTTGAAATGATGCGCCTAAAGCCCAATGGGTCAAATTTGGCCCTGATCCTAAATTAGCGCCTAAAGCCCAATGGGGTCAATTTTGCCCTGATCCTATATTAGAGAATAAAGGGTTAAAATTGAAAAAGTGGATATTTCAGTGTTCAGTGAACTTATAGCAGTAATTTAATGCATTGTTCATAATTTTCCAAATAAGAAAAGGGTTCTCGGGTTCTCCAGGGTTAGATGCATTGGTATCGTATCAGATCGAAATCACTGGTATCGGCCATCATATTTTTTACCTCTCCATATAAAAATTGCCAAATACACTTCTTTCTAAAGCCTGACACGATAATTGCTACATCGACTTATCATTCAATATAAGAAAACTAGAACAATATATTTTTGGGCTCAATATTTATCATAGAATGTATATATAAATGGACATAGCTAACCTGCTAGCTGCCGCCGCGTTCCAAATAGGAAATGAGCATGGGCGCAGTTCTGGCTCCATTGACTTCAATTCACTTTCCATTAAAAAACTGTGGCTCCTCTCTCTGTAACTGCTGCTGTCAGACTCGTCATTTTGGTCTTAAAATGTTCGTTTTAACCCACTCTACACGATCCTGGGGTTTTTATTTCGCTATTGTGTCCATAAATCAAGATAAGAAAATTAATAATAATTAATAATAATTTCCCCAAGGTCACTCACGCTGGCATTTGCAACAGATTTGATTGACAGCGTTGCTAAGCACCCACTCCCTGCTAAACAAGCGGCGCGAGTGGGAAGGGGCGTTACCTTCAGCAGCCTCGCTCCAGATTGGCTCTTTGGTTGCTATGATATTGAATTCCACATATGGAACTCGGCTCCAAATTAGCCCCTATAACTGCTAACCACGATGACCTTCATTTGACTGGAGCCGAACGCTGTGGTGACGTCACACTCACTTAGTCCACTTCTTTATACAGTCTATGCTCCCCATATAAACGTTGCCAGATACACTTCTTTTTAGCGACTTAAGATTACGTTTTTGGAAATTTCTCTATAGATGTAATTTCATGTCATAAGTTGTGGTTGATGATTTATATGGTTCCAATTGTTGCTTCTTTTTGTGGGGCTTTTTTTTCAAACTCTGTCACTTGTGTGCCTGTTTTCACTCATTGTCTACTGCTTATATAACTTTGCCCTGGATGCCCTTCCATAAGTTTGTCTGATCAGTTTTGTTTAGTTTGTGGAGCTGTGGTCACTTATTTCAGGCTTCTTTATCTAAGGCTCTCTCACTTGTTTCTCTCTGAATATCTGGCAACCCCATTTACTAATCCAAACACATTACCACCGGCTTTAAAAATGCAGCATCATATTGGCCCTTTTCAGCAGTGTATTTTTACTCCATCTTCTCCCGAGCTTTGTTCCCCTTGTCTGTCACGTCCACGCTCCTGCCTCTTCTTCTTTTGCCCGCTCTTTGTCATGTTGGCATCTCCCAGGCGACGAACGGGCCGTAAATCACAGCGCTGTTTGGCTAACGCTAACGCACCTCCGCCTTTGCTTTGTGCCACTCCTCCGTGGGCAATCCATCATCGGAGACACCCCCCTCCTTTTCAGGTAATTTATGGGCACAATTCATGGCGTGTTATCGTTATGTGCGGGCCTGCGAGAGGACAACAGCGCCGTTGGTTTGGAGGATCGGGTGTTGGAAGTGACATGTCGCATTTTATTGACTCGGAGGGAGGAGACGAGGCTCGCAGATGGCTCTGGTGTGAGCGCTAATGGTGAGGTCTGCGAGGGAAGAAAAAAGATCACATGGAGTTGAGTTTGAAATGGAAGATTCATAAGGATTAATGAGCGTTGTTGATAGCAAAGGATGTCCACTTGCTAAAATGTACACATTTTTTCATTGCCTGGCAAATCCAGAATCATATCTCTCTATATGTTTTACACAGATTGACATCAGTCCGGTCGCCTCTTCATCCGTTCCTCCTGCGTCTCAAGCCCGGCGACACGTGATCGTCCAATCAGGTTTTTCTGCAGAAATCCGCCATGTTTTTCAGCCACCTGTGAGATTTTTTTCCTTTATTTTTTCCGATAGGATGGGCCATGCGTGTTGTTTGCCAAATTTTGCATGTGTACCAAAGTACATACCACAGCCACCATATCTGCAACAACAACTTAAAAGAGCTGCACCTGTCTTAAAAACATGAAAAACACTGCAATGGCCCAAACTTATGCTTCACTTAACAATTATTCACTGCGGTGAGTTTAAGGCCAGAAATGAGTTTTGCTGTCACAATAATACTAAAAACATCTAATATGCTAACAATGCACTTCCTGATTCTTGGACTACAATGTGCTTTTATGTTTAGATGTACACAGTGGACTTATTTTGACCTCAAGATCTGCTTATTCAGTAGGTATGTACTTGACAAGACACATTTTTGCTCAAACACATCAGGTCAGGGCTTTTAAGAGAAGGTACAAAAATATTACTGTACAAACTTGACAAAAGATAACATTCTGTAAAAGTCTCACAGACTTCTTCAAGGTTCTTGTGTCATAAACAGCTCCGCTCACTCAAGTCCAGAGGTTGAAGATTTTCATTTTTATTTTATTATAATAGATTCTTCACCCAGGCAAACGCCTTTAAACCAGAGTTCAAAATAAATTGTTCAAATAAAAAAAACCAAACACATATTTTTACATCTGTAGTTGATCGGCAACACAATAGTTCAACGTGTGATACTGTTTGATGGTGTCACCACCAAATAATTTAATTTCATTTTAATTCATTTCAATTTAATTTCAGTTTCACAGCAAAATGTGTCCATTTTCACTTGTCGTCTCCTGCATGAATGACTTTGAGCTGGGTGCCATTCCATAAGTTTGTCTGTTGTTTTTTGTTTTTCTGGTGGAGGGTGTGCGATCAGCTTGTCTCCATGGAGATGTTAATGTGTTGCCGAGAAAGTTCCACAGTATGGCATTAACTTGAAGGTGCTTTACACAGAGGTAGGCGTTATATTGTCTTTGGCGTTTTGGCGATATGCAAAATTTGAATATGGAGTATTTTAATAATGTTAGAATCCCCCCCAAAAAATGTAGAAATATAAACGAAGAAATATGCGGCACATTTCTCATGAACTTTATCATGATCACCATTTAAAGAGGTTTGAGCCTGCCACTATCATTTTAAGCTGTGTTCATGAGAGCCATCCTCTTCTGCCTGTTAGCCCGTCTCTGTCACTCCGCCTCCCTCGCACTTGCCTGGGAGCAGAGAGACTTGTGCACAGGGCAAGCTGCTGCTGCTGCTGCGTGCTCTGCCTGTTCTCTGCATTAAAGCGGCCCACTTCGGTGACCCACGGGACTATCCATCTATCCAGGACTGATCTGAGGCTTTATTTCGTCCACTTTTGAGTTTTTAAGAAAATATATACCTTTTTTCAGAACTTTTTTCTGACTACTTTCCAAACAGCTTACTCATTGGAAAAGCAGCTTTAGTGTAAAATGTGCATGTATATTGTTCTAAACTAAGTCCATGCTGTATCCACACAGAGGACAGAGGTGCGGGGGCTTTTCTCCTCAGTGAGTCTATGAGCTAATAGCCTGTAGCACTACTAACACAGAGCTTTAAAATCAATCCCTGTCACAATGTCACTTAAACACAATGCACAACCCCTCAATGTCACTAAGGCCAAATCAAATGCTTTTAACCAGGGTTCAACGTGTAAAGTTAGTTCAGTGCAAAGCCCACATTTTATTTACAAAGAATGAATCAGTTATAATAGGCCAACAGAGGTGGCAAACTCAAAATGGGTAAAACTAATAATGACTGGTTTCTATTATTCAGATAATGGTAATGCTATAACATGTAACTCCATATTATAATAGCCCAGACATCAAACATCTATTACACATGGACGTACATGATGTCTTTTAATACAGTAGGCCTAATTTAGGCACATTTGAACAAGTGCTAAAAAATATTGAGATATTATTTTTTGTCAGTATCGCCCCTTAGCTGTACATCATTTTTACATCCATCTATGTATCTTTCCATTTACAGTAACCTCCTGAGATAAGGCTCACAAATCTCCACAGGCAGCTGACACTCTGCTACCATCAGGGAGCAGGTACAGGTCCCTCCTACTCAGGACTAAGAGGGCCATGTCCAACTTCCTGCCCACCTCCGTCCTCCTGCTAAACGGCCGATTGGTCAGCCCAGTGCGGAGGCAGTGCTTGAGTTGTATATTTTTATCTGTGATTTTTATTGTTCTATGTATTATTAGCCTACTGAGGTGTTGGCGAATGTGAAAGTGCTCATTTTATTTTATGGATGGAAGTGTTGTGTCCCTATTTACGAAGGCGCTCTGACTGCAACTGAAGTACCTAACGGATAAATAAAGTTTCTTTGATCTATCTGTGATACTGTGGAATATTCCAAGCCAACCAAAAACATTTTCATGGAGACAAGCAGGTGGCGGACATCTTATGTAAAATGGACTTTTTTGAATGTTTAACCACGTTATACTGTTGTCCCCGCTTCAAAAACATACCTCAGCCATGCTTGTTTCATGAATCCATTAATCGAAAGTTGTCTTTTCTGAGCACTCAAAACATTCTTTTTGCATTTTGCCTGTTTAGTTGCGTCATAGATAAAACACCAGGCTTCTCCAAATGCCTCATTGGAACTGGAGGTGCAGACATTATTTTAAGTTAGAAAATGTGAAATACTTATCCCAAGGTAAGGTGACCAAAAGCCTGTTTAAAAGGTAATTAAAGCCTCAAGAATGCATCAAATGTGGTCTTTAAATATGTTCTCCTCTGCTCCCCCTCTGCAGAGTGAACTATACTACAGACATATTCACATGGACGTCACATTTTTCATAAGCGCACGTATCACATTAAGCACTGTACAAAATTATAATACAGATTGATGGCACGTGTCTGTGGTGGCGTCGCTCCTGTTTACCATCTGTTCCCTGACTGCCTTCTTCATTTCCATGGCAGCCTGTCTGATTGAAATGAATACACATGCTATTGTATACTGCCCATGTGACTGACAGTAATAAATCAACATAATATCACATCTAACATATGCTTCAGGTCAGGGGCCGCCAACCTTTTTCACCCGCTGAAAAACTTTACCGAACGAAAATGAGAGAGAGAGAGAGCTACTCCTGTTAGATGTTGCGCGAAAATGAGGCAATATAAAGGTGATGACTGGACTTAGATGAGGTATGTTTAGATGCCAGTGAATGCAAATTATAAATAAATATACCAGTGCGCAAATTTAGACATTTAAACTATACATTTACTATGATAACCGACCTCTGATGAATCTTTCCCGAATCCTTTGGGAGCTACTTGGAATGGGGTGGAGAGCTACTGGTAGCTCATGAGTTACAGGTTGGAGACCCCTGCTTTAGGTCCAGTTTCCATTTATATCAAATTCTTATCTGGGATTGGCCCAAGTTCTCAGTATGAAATAATTAAAGTTTTATGTTGGACAAGTATAATTCATTAAAATGTACAAACACCATAGGAGACAATAAGTGAGTGTTTCATGTTTGACTTTAACAATGTAAAGTATGGGGTTAACCGTTAGTAGCCTATGTTTATTTATTTCTTCATTTGGAAGTGAGAAGGAAGCAGGTACGTAAATCTATAACTAATCCCTACTTCACAAACCCCTTGGCACATCACTAGTATTTGCATGAATTGTCTGGCCACTAGCATAGCTTTAGAACAGCTTTTTCAAACAAAAACGTGAAGCAGGATGGACCAGCCTTACACAGCCAATCAGCTCTCATCCCACAGCATCATAGTGATAGATAATAGATAATAGATAAATGTTTTCTAATTAGATAGTGATGGTATGCAGGCCCGTCAACAGACATTCGAGGGCCCGGAGCAAGAAGCCTCACATGGGCCCCCCTCTAATATAAATTAAAGGAAAAAAAGTTTGGTGCTTTGGCTTTAAGGTTAAAAAATCTGTTCTGTATAATGCCTTTTTCTTATTTATACAGGGGAACCCAATGAGAGCACTTGTTCTTTTTCATGGGCGCCCTGTTCCTAATACAATACAAACAAAAATACAAACAAAACAAACAAGTGTATAAGTCCATATAGAACATTAAAAACAGGAGCAGGTGTGTGTATAAAAGTTTGTTGCCAGATTATTAAATTGCAATTGTGTCACCAAAGTATCCAGTTTTCTTTTCCTTGGAGTGTGTTCCATTTTTGTGAAGCAAAACAGCTAAAAGCTTCTTTCCCGTCTCAGTTTTGGTGCGGCTCGTCCTTAGCCTTATTCAGTCATGTGATCTGGTATTAAATGTTCCAGTATCAATGATTAACAAGCAAGTGAGGTATTCTGGCAGTTTTTGAAGTGGTCCCTTTAGATACATTTCGTACAGTGCTGTTCTCTTCTAACAGACAGTGATGGCCAACTCACTTTTCCATAGAAAACCAGTTAATATGTTCCCTCTTTCTCTGAGGGACTATCCATAAATCTAAAACATGCATAGAAAATTAGTCCTTCAACTTGGTACTGAGTAAGATCTCAGGCTGTGGCTCACTATAGTGTGGTCGTCCACTGCTGCTGTCAGCTTTACCACAAGGTCTGTGAAGGATGGATCAAATGCAGGGAACAAAATTCCTTCCTTAACTTTTATTAGAGTGAATACATTTTGCCAGTAAAGTAGCTTCTTCGGTTTTGATACAGTTCTGATAGGGATCTAATTACTCTGAAAGAAACAGACCCTAGTTGTGTACAGCAGGGTCCCCCTGAATCGATGGTTGGAAAATCTTCTAGCCTGAGGAAAATGCCAGAGTTAAATATTCTAGCCTACATCTCTTAAAATGTAGTCGAAAAGAAGTGGACTGCTGATGTGTAGAGTACAGATTATATGTTAATAGTTAAGTCCATTGAACAACTCTAAGGTGTGAACTTTCACCATAGTCATATTTTACATACTCGTTCAGGACCCTAATGAGTCATCTAGCTACTATTAGCATACTCTGCATACTCATTAGCATAATCTGATTAGCCCTGTTGTTTTCTTTGTTTTGTTTAAATCTAAATTGTATCTTAGTTTTGACTGTTAACTCGAAGGTCCATATTTGAATCTGTTCCTGTCTCTACCTGCTGTGTCCTGAAGTGCGGGTTTTTTCTATGGTCTCCATCAAACATTCATGCTTCCTCTCTCAGAAGGCCTTTAACTTTGCTGCGGAATCAAACTTTAAACAAGAGGAGGTCATAGATCCGAGTGACCTACGCACGCTTCTACAAGAAAATATCCCTGGGTAAACGTTCAGACAAGGAAGTGCGTCACTGCTAACTCCATGGAGGCTACGGACTGGGAATCAGGAAGGCCGCATAAGTCCACATGCAGGAAATGCTGTGTTAGCATTGGTTTAAATAATGCTGATGTCTGTAGAAGCAACCGACCAAGGTGATCTTTTGGACTACTTAAAGAGTGTTTATGTTTTATGGGGTATTCATTGCAGACGACATACATGACCAGTTAAAAGGTCACACATCCTCTAATTCAGTGTTTTGTTTAGTTTACCACTTTCTACATTATATACACACAGCAGACATCAAATATACAATGTAAGATATATAGAATTATGCAGCAAAAAAAAACAAGTTAAGTAACTCAACTAAATTTGTTTTTATATTTTATATTCAAAACCTCAGAGTAGCCACCCTTTTGCTTTAGTTGGCAGCACTGCAAACCCTTGACCATCTCTCGATGACCTTCATGATGAAGTCTCCTGAAATGGTTTTCACTTCACAACTGTGCCACGTCAGGGTCAAGAAATGCACAGAGTGCAAAGCAGCGGCTATTTTTAAGAAAATAGACACATTTATTGCCAGATTGTAGACCATTCTAAGAAATGCAGTAAAATCTCCATGAAGAGCAGCAGGTAGTGGACACCACCACAGAAAGTTCCAGCTACAGTTTAAAGACATTGCTAGTGTTACTATTACATACTGAAACAACAAACCCTGCTCAAACTGTTGTTGTTTCCTTGAGCAAGACACTTCACCACCTTGCCTCCATTGTCCACCTGCATGGTTATGAAAGTGCCTCATGTATGCTATAGGTCTGGGCGATATGGGAACAAAAGAATCATGTTTTTTTTCCTCATATTGATCAATCTTCATTTTTGATTTGATCTTTTTCCATCTCATTGAAAACACTGACAAAGGACAAAGAGAGCAGGGATCAGGATCACTACATTTTTTATTCCGTGTTGATAGGACCAACAATTCCGGAGAGATCCACATTTAAATTTGTGTTTGTACACTACATTAAACCTAAAAGCATGTGCACATTACCTCTACGCACATTCTGTTTTCTCAGAAATGGTGAGAGAACAGTTATTTACTTTCCATAACTGGGATTATAATGATAAGAAGCACCACAGGAGAGAAAAAGAGGAGAAGAGGTGAGGAGCTGATCAGAGAGAGGGAGGGGGAGCAGGGGCAGACGGCACCGCACACAGAGAGACAGGGAAGAAGACACTGGACTTTTAGTCAAATTGTGCAGATTGAAGTCAAAACGTGAAATGCGAGGACACGTGAGGAGACATACAGAGACGCGCTGTGGCTCTGACTCAGAGCTTTTCACCTTAACTTGACTCCTCTTCAGCACCACGCGTTCTGTCACGCGATTGGCTGGAGACGATTAAAATGCGCTTGACTTATCATCAAGATCGACCAAAGTTTAGAACATGATCTATCGATTTTTCGATTTTTGGCACAGCCCTACTCTGCTATATAGTTATAATTCATGACACCTGTGGATCAGTAGGTTCTAATTTGAAAATTTTAAATTGCAATATTTATCTAAAACAACTTAATAAAAGAAACACGTCCTCTGACTTCCGAGTTACAAAACAGCGGTGCCAAATGGGACCTGATGATGTTGCGTGAACAACAAAGAGCTAGTTGTCTGGATACTATGGATTCCTGCACATCACCGCTTTTGTTTTTGTTTTTTTTTTGTTTTTTTTTCATTTGTACCAAAATGACTGTACAAGGCTGCCGAATCCTTTGTGTATCACCGATTAAGAAAATCCAATTGAAGAATGAAGTGCGTACGTCACAGTGGGAGTTTGGTTGGCAATATGGCGTCTTGAAAATGGGTGAGTAAATGGTGAGGGGAAACAACTATAACATGGTTCAGAGCTCTGAAAAGTCGAGTTTGCATAATTGGTGCGCTTTAATATCAATCACCTAAGCTCCACCATGGAACATTTCTGATTGTGGGGATGCCACTTTCAATCCATGGAGTTACAGTCATAAATACTTGGGCAATATAAAAAAAATGTTTTAGTTGTGCTGGCTAAAATGCGACGCAGTGGTTTAGTTTCATGTGTGTTTATTGATATAATACTGCAAAATAAGCACAGTTGAACAATCAAGAATTCCAGACTAAATATTATATAATTTGAATTATATAAAGTCTTCAAAATGGCGGTTATACACAAGAGAAAACATCTGCACATTCTACTATCTGCAAAACAGAACCCCCGACGTGATTGTGCCTTTAAACCTGCTTTCGGCTCCATTGTATACATTTGTTTATACTTTTAATCCCCCTCTTATATTCTCCGCATGTTTATGGCTTAAAGGGCAAACAGAACTATTGAATTCATACGCGTGTGTACAGAATGCACGGCTGCAGATGAATTATTGAAGCCGGCGTTACCTGGGAGGATTTTGAAGCTAAGAAAAAGTCTTTTATCACGACAAATTTGGGCTTTAGGCAGGTGCGGTCGGGCAGCGCATACTTCTCAACATGAATTTTTGATGTGTGCGAAGTAAGAAAACAGCTTTTTGTAAAAATCAAAGAGTTGACACAGGGATGAACCGTGATCAGGAGATTTTGAGAATAAAGCGTTATAGTTGGAAAAGGTTAATTATGCTAATTTGTGGTTTAGCTATTATTTAATTAGTGTTTTAAAACGTTTTGGCTAGTTAGCAGCTGTGGTTGGATTGTCCCCAAATTGGACATTGTCTGATACACTCTATTCTAGACCCTTCTTGGAACAGAATGTAAGAGAGGCTGGGGAGCAGGCAAAAATAATGTTACTCAAATAGATGTAAAGTTAAAATTTTCGAATTAACCCGCTCTACATGATCCTGGTGTTTTTATTTGACTATTTTGTCCAGGATTAAAGATATGACCATTAATAAGAGACCAATCAGGCACCTTTTTTCCCACTAGGCAGGAAGGGATGTGACCTTAAACAGCCTCGCTCTTGATTGGCTCTTCCGTTGCTATGATGCTCGCGGTTGGAATTCCACAATTGGAACTTGGCTCCAAATTCGCCCCTATAGCTGGGGCTAGGAGTGGAACGCTATGGGTGACGTCACGTCCACTTCTTTATACAGTCTATGGATTCATGCTTAATAACTACTCGATTAAACAACACATATTTAGCAAAACTGACTTTTTTGAGCTTTTAATCATGTTATATTGTTGTCCCCTCATCAAAAACATACCTGGAGTTGTATTTTGTTTCATTCACGTTTGTTTCAATAATCAATTAATCCAAAGTCATCTTCTCTGAATACTCAAATATGCTACGTTCACATAGCACATCCGTTTAGTTGCGTCATAGGTAAAACTCCGGACTTCTCCTGCACAGTTTTTAAGTCCATAAACCATCACCGGACTCATTCTGTGGTCAAACTGAGTTCACATTGACTACAAGGCTCTATTAGCATAGCATCCACAAAGGAAAAAAAACTGTTGTTTACGTTCTAAATGTTAATTCCTGTTGCTAACAGCAGAGGGAGCTACAAGACCTAAATCCCTCATTGGAAACGAAGGTGAAGTTTATAAAGTATATTTTTCAAATGCGGACATTATTTTAAGTTGAAAAACGTAAAATACAAAAGCATGTCAAAAGAGGATTGGCCACAATAATGGATAATATGTGTTCTTTAAGGGGTTAGGAGTTAGGATTCGGGTATAGGGTTTGGGTAAAAACTGCTTAATGAACACCCTCACTCATATACGACGGAGTATAAGGGTCACATTGAAAAAAAAAAATGATGTGGGCGCAAAACAAAAATAAAGTTGTACACATATAAACCCCCTTTGGCCCTGGTCCGGCTCCTGTGGTCACTGTTAAACCAAACGTAAATCCAACTCTGGCTGATCAATATACATCTAAATGTGAAAAATGTCCTCCGCTACCGGTGTTTTCATCCCTCCTCTGTCCTTATAGAGCGCGGGTCGGGCGGAGCGAGGGATCAGGGCACGGAGGGCGAGAACCGCATCAAAACGAGGTGATGTCATCCGCGCTCCGTCTTTTAAATGTCTCCTCTGTCAGACGGAGAGGAAGAGGAGTACAGGTCAAAGGTCAAAGAGCGCCGTGAGGTTTTAAAGAGGAATAGCATGGAAGGATACAGCATATTTATGGAGAGAGGCGTGAGGTAGGATGAGGTAGTTTGCAAGTTAATAAATAGAAGCAGAGAACAAAGTCTGTCTTTTGTGGATTTAACAATTGAGGTTTCCGTTGAAACAAAACCAAACAATAATCTTAAGGAAGCAACAAACTATTCATCCAATCAAAGTTGATGTTGGATTAGAAGCACATGGAAGCAACTGCCTCCTAACAGTAGTTTCTCTGAGATGGTTCAACATCAGAGTGAGTAAAAGGGGCAGGGCTAAAATGTTCTTCATTTATGGTTCAAAAACAGGGTCTATAACATCATAAAATTTAAGTTGTTTTGGGGGGAAAACCATATGAATGCAATTATTTAAGCTTACTCCATAACATTTTCTCTAATCACTTTTATTGTTTATAAGGAGGTTAGTAAGGAGGTTGTGAGTTAGACTCATGATCTGTGGAGTGTGCATGTCCTCCCTGTGTTACTGTGGCAGAGTGGTTAGCCTGTCTCTTCCCTTAATAAAGAAGTTGTGGGTTAGATTTCTGATGTCTCTGAGTGGAGTGTGCATGTCCTCCCTGTGTTACTGGGGCAGAGTGGGTGGCAGTAGCTCAGTTGAGAGCTCGTCCTCTAACCTGCGAGCTGCTGCATTCCAGATGGCTCCATCGACTCTGGCTCCATTTCCCTTTCTGTTGAAAAACCGTCACCCTTTTAAAACAACCATTTAAAACAACTTAATAAAAGAAACGAGTCCACTGACTTCTGCGTTAGAAAACTGCGGTGCCCAATGGGAGCTAACGTCACAGTCATCACAACAAAGAGCCGTGAAGTTGTTGGCACCTTCGATAGATAGCTGCACATCATGCAAGCAAGTAGCGTTTTTTTTTTTTTTTTGTTCCAAAGTGACTACGCGACGCTGACGATTAAGAAAATACAATTGGAGAACAATATGTCTTGAAAATAAGTGATTAAAGATCGCTCAAACATGCACGAACCACTGTGAATACAGCTTCAAGAGAGTAAATGAAAAGTGGAAATAACTATAATATGGTTAAAAGCTCTGAAAAGTTAATTTTGCTGAATAGGTCTGCTTTAATAACAGACCAATGAGCTGCCCTCTTTCCCCGAGGTTGCTCTCGCTAGCATTAGCAACAGGTTTGACTGACAGAGTTGCTAAGGGAAGGGACATTACCTTAAACAGTTTCATTCCAGACTGTTTCTTTGGTTGCTATGATATTCACGGTCAGAATTCCAAATATGGAACTTGGCTTCAAATTGGCCCGTATAACTAATCTAGCCTCAATGAGCTTGGGTGACGTCACACTCACTTAGTGCACTTCATTATACAGTCTATGGGCAAGACACTTAACCTACCTCGCCCCCAGTGTCTGCGTACACTGGTGTATGAGTGTGTGTGTGAATGGGTGAGTGGTTCCTTGAAAAAGGAAAGCGTTTTGAGTGCCTTGAAAGTAGAAAAGCGGTATATAAATATTTTACCATAGTCCTCTCAGTAAGGAGGTTGTGGGTTAGACTCCTGAGCTCTCTGAGTGCAGTGGTTAGCCTGTCTCCTGCCTCTCAGTGTTACTGTGGCAGAGTGGTTAGCCTGTCTCCTACATGGGCCAAACGCATACAGTTGACTATAGGCACTTCCAGGACCACATCCAAGTCCAGACCCAGGACCAGCTGCTGAGGATTGGGGCCAAAGTCTGAGTCTCCATCTGTCCCCTGTCACAAAGCAGACCACAGCATGATCAATGGGACCAGAGCTTCCAGCCAACCACACACTACACATCTGTGGGTATGGCCGTTTGAATGGGACGATAATATATAGAGTGCTGAGACTCATATGGCTGTATATGACATTGAGCTTAGAACAAACTTTTACACAGTTATGGCACACTTTATTGTCCTCTTAGGGAAACGTGTCCCCTGCATTTGACCCATCCTTCAATTTTAGCCACATTTAAACTGCTTCAGTCGTCAGTGAGACTTCAGGTGGAATATTGGCGGCAACAATGGCTCTTAGTTTTTGTGTAGAATTCAGGACTAAGATGAGTGTTTCCTTGCCTGGGATCCAGAATGCAAACTTAAACATACCTAATAAATATACTTTACTTTACGAAGATGTGAGTCTGGTCACCGGTGAATCTCTGCGAGTTCAGATGGATGTGAGTGACAGGTGGATCAGGGACACGCATGGTCCCTCCAAAACAAATATGGCTGCTTATGAGGAACAAAGAAAATGAAAAATGTCAGAAAAATTTAGAGAGAAGTTGAGAGAAATTTAGTTTTGGTTGTGAATGACCGGTGACCAATGAGCTGCTTTGTTTCACATAAACAAATCTGACTGGACGAGCAGGTTTGGTTCATTCTGGTATTGTTCTGGATTTACCAGCCAAAGTTTTTCCTGTTTTACTTAAGCAGTATTTTATATTAAATTATGAAAAAAAATATAGTTTAAATTAAACTAAGGTAACTTTTCTACCTATCTCCATGAATACGCTTGCTTTTACTGGAATGTTCCCCAGTTTGACATTAAACATATGTATCTGCTTTTCCCTATAGAGATGTTTTTAATACCATAGTGTGGAAAATTCCAGTCCAGACAACATCTCCATCAAGAAAAGCAGATGGTGGAGCTCCCATTAGAAAAGCTATGTAGTACACCTTGAATTAGTTTAATGTTCTGTCCATTCCAGTGTATTTCTGAGAGATTGTTTACAGAAAATTATTATTATTATTATTTACAGTATTCATTTACTTTTGAGTAACTTTTTAAGGAATTGGACTTTTCAGAGTACTTTTCTAGCAACATACTTTTACTCCTCCTTGACTAATAATTTTATTGAAGTAACAGTACTCTTACTTAAGTAAAAGTTTCGGTTCCTCTTCCCACTGTAAGTCTAAAGTGACTTGAGCTTTATGTCGACAATATGAAATGATTTGAACATTTGTGTTTCTTGTAGCTCCTTCAGGTATGATTTAGTTTGTCTCATTTTAGTGTCTGTCCTTTGGAAATACTACATTTTGTGCTTTATTTAATGTTTAGACCTTCACATTGCATTGACTTGAAATTATTAAATCAGATGTTACAGCCCGATTATTTATTTATTATTTATAACAATAGTTTAAGTTAAGTTTACTTTTTTTTTACATTTCTTGGACCACTACTTTGTACTTCTACTTGAGTAATATTATTTTGAAGTAATGTTACTCTTACTTGAGTAAAATTTTTGGCTACTCTACCACCTCTGATCTGAAGGTCGGTGGTTCAAATCCCGCTCCTGACATAAACATCATTGGTAAGGTTGGCGGTATGATTCCAGTTCCCACAGATGAATGCTGTTGTGTCCTTGGGCAAGACCACTACTTTGTACTTCTACTTGAGTAATATTATTTTGAAGTAACGTTACTCTTACTTGAGTACAATTTTTGGTGACTCTACCACCTCTGGTTATTTACTTTGTTAAAATCATGCAGCGGTACTAAAACACTGAATAAATCTCACCTTTACAATACACCACATCACTAATACTTTTCGTTCCAAACTTTCTCACATAAGTTGAGATTTGACTTTTCCTTCCATATTCACTGCTGTCTGAGGCATCGGGTCAAGCACCTCAAGACAAATCCATACGTGATTTCAACTATATTTACACCTGCCTGTTCTCCATCAGTGCCCACGGTGCCTTGTGTCCTATAGTACCACAACAACCCCAAAGTCCAGCAGAAAGTTGTACTCAGCATTTTAAGCACACTTTTTATTACACCTGTATTGATTGCTCCGTCTCTCTGCGGTATTTTTGCCTCCTGGCTCCAAAATCCACCAACGTTAGCTCATTTCCGTATTTTTAAAACTCTGTCTGGCCTTCTGTAGCTTTTGAAATAACAATGGTTGGATTGAGAAATAAATACGACAATTAAGGTTTGATTTAGCGAAGTAAGAGATTTTTGTTGGTGAAATGAAAAGAATGTGGTTTTGCTTTGTGAATATCGAACTGGTGGAATAAATTGGAAAGTTTTAGCGAATATTTGTCAAAAGTATCCAAAAATCAGATACTAACCGATACGAAAACTAGTACTGAAACAACATATTCACAGGACAGAAATGAACCTTTCCTGAACAGTTTTAGAATGATCTTGAGCTGTATCTTTCACAAGTATAAGACACATAGACTAGTTTACGCCCATGGACCACTATGAACCTACTGGACGACTGAGGGATTACACAGATATAAGGCCACATTTTTATTTATTTTTTTATTATGCCCATGGACACTATGAACCTACTGGACGACTGAGGGATTACACAGATATAAGGCCACATTTTTATTTATTTTTTTATTATCATCGTGGTATCAGAATCGGTATAGAGCATTGAGTCTATTCCATAGCCTCGAAATCAAGTAAACTTTTAGGTTGGTGGTTCAATTTCCTTGCGTACAGGCTTGTCCAAAATATATGGAAAGGCATCTGACATAAAAAAAAGAAATAAACGTGACTTGACCTATACGAAGAATGCAGAGGTTGTGGAGTTTGCATGTCCTGCCTGTGTTACTGCGGCAGAGTGGTTATCCTGTCTCCTGCTTCTTGCTTCTCGGTGGTTGCGGGTTAGACTCCGAATGTTCATCCTAGTTCCTAACTCCTCATTCACTACAAAGCCCCGCTCCCTTTAGCGGACTCTATAGGGCACTCATTCACAGGGAGATTCGGTCACGCAGCTCACTACTTTTGGGTCATGCAATTCTGGGTATGGGTGAAAAAAGTCTGAGGGCTAAACTCAGCTAAAACTTGATTTCTGTCATAAATACTGATCAGATTGGACTAGCACAAATGTTTATGGACTAATAATAATCATACAAGTTTTTGTCCAGCTGGATCTCACGCAAACAGAATAGATTTCTAAAATGAGATGTTGAAATTATCTCTCTTTTAACAGCTCAAGCTAAGATAAGCGGCTAACGCTAGCAACTTTACACAGAAACGATTTATTTAAAAGTGTTTTAATCATAATCAGCTATCAATAGTGTGATAAACTAGCGCTTCTATCTGCTTCATTCGCTCGTGTTGTGTCCAGGTAAAGACCTGTCGATGTCGCTACTGTTTTTCCCAACTTTCGCAATGCATTGTGGTCTATATTGACCGTTCTAGTGACCACTACTTTTCAAGGTACATTGTGGGAAATTTTGAGTGCGCTATTTTCTCACTCACTGGTCATTCGGACGCCACTAAAAATGGCGTGACCCCTAAATAGCGCCCTAACTACGGAATAGAGTGGACATTCGGACACAGCCTGGGTCTAGATTTCCTTCCGAGACGTTGGTTATGAAACAACCACTCCACTCCTAAATATTTCATTGGGTTTACTCAAAAGGTACACTTTTACTTGTTATTTATTTATTTGTTCTGTCCTTTAGATCTCTTGGCCTTCTTTGACTACGATTGTTGCGAGTCGACGTGCTAGCCGTGAAAAAAGTGCGGAGGTGGGCGGACAGCTGTGCCAGTAGTATGCATTTGTTCTGATGTGTGTGTTAGCGTGTTAGCTAGGAGCAGCCAGGAAAAACAACCACTGAAAAATAAATATATAAATAAAAAAATATATATATATAAATAAAATGAAAAAATACAGACAAAGAGGAGAGGGAGCTAAAGAGAGAAGATGGACCGAGATGGCGGTTCATGGCTTTGTTCTTGGAGCGAAAGAATGAAAGAAAAAAAGACTTGAATTATAATAGATGGATGACAGGGACTTACAGATCCTTCTTTCTGATGACAAGGTTTTTATAATAATCGACAGAACTTGCCAGGAAGAAAGAAAGAAAAAAAGAAAGAAGACGGATGGATGGACGGACAGATGAAATTTGCCATGTTTTCAGTAGTGAGGGTTCATGGTTCCAGTTTTGCTCTTGTCCAAAATACATGGAAGGGAATCTGACTTAAAAATATATATATATATAAATGTGACTGGCACAATATGAAGAAGTGAAGAATGTGCATGTTCTCCCTGTGTTACTGTGGCAGAGTGGTTAACCTGTCTCAGCAAGGAGTTTGTGGGTTAGAATCCTCATCTAGATTTCACTTTCTCTATACCGCTTGGGTTCTGAAACATTGGTTATGAAACAACCACTTCACTCCTATAGATAGATAGATAGATAGATTGATTGATTGATAGATAGATGAAAAAACTACAGATAGACCGATATATTGGCCTTAAATCTCCAGTATAGGCCAATATTTTGTTTTGGTTGATCTGCTGTCTAAAAAATACACACAAAGCTTTATATTAACACTTAAATAATAAGAGATAGCTACACAAAACATGACTACACATATCTCATATAGGTTCGAGGTAAAACAAAAGGGCTTGGGGGGAGCCTGCAGTAAATTTTAATAGCATATAGCATATATATATAATAGCAAAATCTGTCCAAAATATCTGCCCAAAAATATCAATAGAGCTTATCATCCATCGGTTGCTTTGCATTTGGTCAATCTCTAGAAAAAACTGATACAAAGTAAAAGTCAATACATTTTTCACAATAACTTCAAAAAGTGGTTCCATAATTCCCAAACCCAAAAACATGATTGTTGCCAGTTGACTTTAAACCATAAGATTAATGTGACAAGTTTGTGGAGCCAATCCCAAACAAGAAATGACAAGGTTTAACATTTGTGCATCAGAAGTTTGGAGATTTCTTCCAAAAACTGGGAATCTCCCATAGAGTAACACAGACTCCTGCCCCCCATCTGAAATTATAACATCATCAAGTTCTAGAAAGGAACACAACCCTGCATATATGCTGCATTCAAGTGACCTCGGAAACTCAGATCATCAGAGCGTTCATGAGAGCAGTCCGTGGAACACGTGTAACTGCATCAGTATATACATTTACATAACTTAAACTTGATTGTCTTTGCTGATTCAATGCAGCGATATGTACAAACCTGTATTAATGTGATAGGAGGCTCATGTGCGTGGATGTGTTCTATCTTTTTGGCAAATTTAAGAAGTTTTGCTGTTGTATTGCTGATGACTTCCTTAATTAAGCTATAATACAAAGCTGGCATTTGGCTTAAATGTGATTAAAGAGGGGGGGTATTTTACTTCTATGGGGTATTAATTGCATAACATAATATTTAGATCATCATGTTACCTTTTTATTGTTTTGGAAAAGCTGTATTCACTGAAAACAATGTATTAACATGTTTTCAGTTTTGTTTTTGTCACACTGAGTCTCCCCCCCTTTGCTCTCTGTGCTCCCCCTTCATAGCGCTATCACACTACAATCGGAGCGCGTCCTGCTAATTAAACTACAGCTGAGCGTTGGACAGAATCTTACAGCTGATCGTAAGGAGGGTTTGAATAGGGCCTGGGAGAGATTGCTAGATTAGTCAAACATCCATGGATGACACTGAAAACGTCTTCAGGCATGTTTTTGATGAGGGAACGTTATAACATGGTAGAAAGCAAATTTTGCACAATACCTCCTCTTTAAAGGTCTTATATTACGCAAATTTGAATCTTTTGAGCTTTTAGTCATGTTATAATGCTGTTACCTCCTCAAAAACATATCTGGAGTTGTGCTTTGTTTCATTCACACCATACATTATTAGTCTGTCTACATCTCCAAAGCTCAAAATGCTCTGTTCCACCTTGTGATGTGAACAGCTCCTTTTACCTTTAGTTCAGTAGAGAATGTTAATTCTAGGTCTGAAATTATCCAAATGATTCTAGTGAAGGTGTACGGAGATTAAAAACACAGTGGAGCACTTCCTGTATTACCACATGACATCATAAGTTGGAACAGAGTTTTTTCAGTTTGGGAGAAGAACTCAGTCTAAATATGCAGGGTTTGTGTGTTGAACATGTGTGAATGAAACAAAACACAACTCCAGGTCTGTGATGTTAAACATTGTGAATAAAAAAAAACACAACTCCAGGTCTGTGATGAGGAACAACATTAGAACATAGATCCAAAAATAGCATAATATAGGCCCTTTAAAACATAACCTTTTAAAGCCCCCAAGAGAGAAAAATCCAAAGACGAGTTGGAGTTGCGCGTACTTAAGACTACATATCTTAGCTCCCATATGAACCGAATGTACTTTGAGAAAAGAAAGTGCTGATCTGTGCTCTTTAAACATAGTCATTCTGAGCAAAACGTTCAAACTCCGCTCAGCACTACCTCTGTCCTTGTACTGCTTTCAAAATCATTTTAATAAAACATTTTCACAGTCGAACGAAAGCAAGGTCCCCTCCACTCCGAGTACTTGTACACAAAAAGCATTGGCGGTAAACTGGTACCGCGAAAAGTACTGTTAGGAGAAGTCAATTTGGTTTTGACTCTGAGGGCATTGATGAGTGACAGGTGAATGGGGGTTTTAAAATGGCCTATGCTTGAGTACATGTAAAGAACTTGAAAATCGTCAAAATCGATTGAAGAAAGCAGATGCAGGTTTTCTTGTTGAATAGAAAAGTCTGGCGAAAGGTGCTCTGTAACTTTTTCGCTTGTCTCCATGGAGATGTTATCGCTTTGCATGGATTTATTTCATATTTTTATTTGCCTTGAAAAAATACATTCTTACTGTGAGTGAGGTTGCCTCTCCACAGAGCTGGCCTGACCTGTAACTTGGCCTGTTGGTGTCACCTGTCTTCATTGAGATAGATTAAACCGGTTGCACACAAGAGGAAAATCTTCCAGAATTTGCAATGATTGTCTCACACTCAAATGGAGGTCAGACCAACCTTCCCAACAAGAGGCAAATCGCCCGTAAAATTGGGCCAAAAATCCGCTAGTGCAGTGTCTCAAACTTTTCACACCAAGTACCACCAAAGAAAAGATGTGGCTTTCCAAATACCACCACCAGATCTAAATCAAGTCTATAACAGGACTATTCCAGGCCTAATCAAGGCTAAACTTTACCTGGGATCCAGAATCAGGGGTGGTGCCAGACATTTTTGGTTGGAGGAGCTAAGGGGGGCTAAGGTCTTCATTGTGGGCGCTCACTGAACATGTTAATATAGAGCCTTTTGACAATAGAGCAATGAGTCTGGTCACCAGTGAATCTCCCCGTTTTCAGATGGTGCGACTGACAGCTGGATTAGCCGGGGACAGGCATGGTCCATCGTATTGAAAAAAAATAAAGGAAGAAAATATCACAGGGAACTGAAGAACATGCAAATTTTTGCATAATCAGTGAGCGAAGCACTAAACTCTGTGAATCTGAGGTGAGAGAAATTTTATTTGTAAATCATAAGTGACCAAAGAGCTCCTTCGTTTCACGTTTGTCACTGAAAAAACGAACCTGATTGGATGATCACATTTGACGTGTTCCAAATAGGAAGTGATCATGGCTGTGCTTCCGGCTCCAACAACTCTTCACATTGAAAAATTGTCCCCCCTCCGTAACTGCTGCCGTCAGGCTCATCATTTTGGTCTTAAAATGTTCATTTTAACCCGCTCTACATGATCCTGGTATTTTTATTTTGCTATTTTGTCTGTAACTCAAGATATGAACATTAATAACAGACAAATCAGGCGCTAGCGTTAGAAAAATCTTTGATTGACAGCGTTGCTAAGTGCCCATTCCCTGCTAAACCAGTGATACGGGCGGGAAGGGGCGTTACTTTCTGCAGCCTCGTTCCAGATTGGCTCTTTGGTTGCTATGACACTTGCGTTCAGAATTCCAAATATGGAATTCGGCTCCAAATTGGCCCCTATAACTATTAACCTTGATGAGCTTCATTTGACTGGACCCGAACGCTACTGGTGACCTCACACTCCCTTAGTCCACTTCTTTATACAGTCTGTGGTTGAGATGCAACGGAGAACATGAGGACCAGACTGATATCGCTCTGTATAAAAAATACAGAGTGAAACCAATCTGGATGTGCCAGGCAAGGCTAAACCAGGTCATCACTTCCACGGTAGTTCTAAACTGTTTGAGATTTTGATTAGTATTACATAATGTTGTACAGCATCTGGCAAAAAATAAATAAAAAAATAAAAATCTACCAAATCACCATGCATGTTTCCCTGTAGCTTCAATGAATAAGCTAGCAAAATAAAAATGTAACCAGACCGTAAAACTTGAAAACGCTCCCTGTATTGATAGTGAGTAATGCCTCCTCTCTGAATAGTGATGTACGCTGCATATTTGGTAGTTTATCCCTTATTCCACTTCAGGCGCCACATTGTATCTTTATGGAGGAGATAAAGAGCAGATCTAGGCAGCACCTGTGTCTCTGAGTATCGTATTTGTGATAAAAGTGAGAAATATCCAGGGTCTAGTGCGTTTTGTCCCCTGATACGGCTCGAAACTCAAACTCATTATACCCGTACAGTTTTTCAGATGGTGAAGGCGGGTGAGAGTTCTTTTGTCAAAACGCCTCGAAAGTCAAAAGGCACAAATAAAAACGATATTTTTCTATGGAGATACCAAACTTTAAAATCCATTATGAATTCGACCTTTTGGACTTTTGTACCATGTTATAACGTATATTTGAGTAATCGAGCGATCTCTCCCGCGTCATGATAATTACTATACTGATTTACCGTTTAATATGTGAAAGCTGGAACAATATATTTTGGGCATCAATATTTATTGTTTTTTTTTTTTTTTTTTTTTACAAAAATGGGGACATTTTGGGGTATTTTTGTTGTAATATAAGATTTAAGATGTAGAGGGGTGAACTAGTCCCTCTTATGACTAATTATTGGTACATTCCGCTATTTAAAAATGGTTTACTGGGGTTATCTTGCATTATTTAAATCTTAATTAGTGGCGTAAAGTAGTTTCAGTGTTATCATTTGTCGCAATATATCTCTGTAGTGATATATTGTGCTTCAAAATTTGTTATTGTGACAGGTCTACTCCCGGGCACTATTTGAACCCTCCTTACGGTTAGCAGTACATTTCTATATAGCGCTTTTCCACCTTCAAATCACTCAAAGAGCATCATAGGGGCAAGATGGATGAAGTGTCTTGCCCAAGGACACAACGACCGCCAACCTGTGGGTCAGTGGGTGACCGCTCAACCAATGATGTTTAAGTTGAGAGCGGGATTTGAACCACCGACCTTCAGATCAGTGGACAACGCTCTACCTGCTGTTGCTCCTCAGTTGGTAGAGCGTTGCAATTCTCCATAAATATACAAAAACACGATACAAAACTGTACACTACAGCTTCACAAACCGGATGCGATGTGCAGTAGTTTCATTAGCGGGAGGCAGCTGATTGTGTTGTGATAGTGCTCTGAAGGGGGAGTGACTTAGCGCAGGGAGCAAAGAGAGGGGAGACTCTGAGCATCAAAAGCGGAACTGATTGGGCCAATATAACATTTTCAAAACAATAAAAGGTAACATGGTGATCTAAATATGTTATATGTTAGCAATTAATACTCCATGAAAGTAAAATACCTCCCATTTAACAAAAAGAAAAGAGAGGAATTTTTGGTGATTCTGATTAGTTGCATCAGAGATGTTTGGATATTGCTTTATGCTTCAACGTCACTGCAGGGTAAAAGGAAAAAATGAAACTGTCTCCCAGCCAAGTTTCATTTCTTCCTTCATTATTTTTTGACATATTAGATACAAAAAAATATCCAGATTGAGTTTTGGATGTGTTATTTAGTATCTGAGTAAACTAGATCTGACTGAAATTAAATCAGCCTTAGATTAGAATTAGAATTATCTGTCACTGTTCTCAGGTCAGACTGTGCGTAGATCAAGCTGTATCATCAAGCCACGATCCAATATGGCACCTGTGTTTGTTCTTCAATGTAACGTGGGACAAAGAAAATATGTGCAATGAGTTTAGTGCTGGAGTCTCCCTGTATAAGCCGTCCACACTGCCTTTTCATCAACAATCTATGGACTACCTAATACCAACAAATCGTTCTGTAAGTTGAAAATGCTATATTCACTGAAATCAACGTATTAACGCGTTTTATAAGTTTCAGTTTCGTTTTTGATGCTCTGAGTCTCCCCTCCCTTTGCTCACACTACAGTCGCTGTGTGCGTTCCGCTAATTAAACTACAGGACATCGCGTCGGGTTTGTGAAGTTGTTGTGTGCGGTTTTGTATCATGCTTTTATGTTTATGTTTATGGAGAATTGTCGCGTGGGACTCTTCAGCTTCAGCTCTTTCCAGTTTCTTTAAGTAAGTGGAAAGTTTGTGTAATTCCTCAATCATCCAGGTAGGTTCCATCACGATTCAACTGATGGTCTTCTGCATTGGAAAGTTTGGCGCGTGTGAGTGATCTTTATGTCTCTATAATATGTATTGATAATATAGGCCTGCCTCTGTCACTCTACCCTCCTGTTTGTCTTTCTCTCTTCACTCTCTCTCTCTGTCTCGCTCTCTTCTCTCCGCGCTACCCTTCCCCTCCCTCTCCCTCTCCCGGTCACGTGACTCCTTGTTCACCGTCACGGCCGCTCTCCTACCAGACGTCTGTATTATATTTGTTCCTCTCTCGGCACAGGCCCTGTGACAGTGGCACCGCGGCACTGTCTCCTCCGCGCTCTCGTTAGCAGACAACCAGCTCCCGTTTGTCTGTCGCCCCCTCACCTCTCACTCTACGCCCGGGGCACCGCGGAGAGGGAGAGGGAGGAGAGAGAGAAAAGAAGGAGAGAGAGAGAGGCGGCCGGTGAGAGGGGGGAATGAGAGAGAGGGAAGAGAGAACAGAGAAAGCCAGGGAGGGGAGGAAGAGATAGAGAGAGGGGAGAGAAAGGAGGGTGAAGAGGGAGAGGAGAGAAAGAGAGATGAGGAAGAGAGAGAGAGGAGAGAGCAATACAGAGAGAGAGGAGAGCTGTTGCATAGCCGTGATGACATAATAAAACAAAAGCATGTTTTGTAATTCCTTAGTACATTATTTTAAGGGAAGAGGGAGAAGGAGGAGAGAAAGAGTGAGAGAGGGGAGAGAAAGACAGGAAGGGGAGGGAGAGATAAAGAGAGGGGGGAGAGAAGAGGGATGAATAGAGAAAGAGGAGAGAGATAAGAAAGTAAGAGGAGGGAGAAGAGGGAGAGGAGAGAAAGAGAGATGGGGAAGAGAGAGGAGAGAGCAATAGAGAGGAGAGAGAGAGAGAGAGAGAGAGAAAAGCTGTTGTGTAGCTGTGATGACATAATAAAACAAAAGCATGTTTTGCAATTCTTTAGTACATTATTTTAAGGCCAGAGAGAGAGGGGAGAGAAAGACAGGGAGGGAGAGATAGAGAGAGGGGAGAGAGGAGGAATGAATAGAGAAAGAGAAAAGAGAGGGAGATGAGGGAGAAGAGGGAGAGGAGAGAGAAAAGAGATGAGGGAGAGAGAGGGGAGAAAGGAATGGACAGGAGAGAGAGAGGAGAGCTGTTGCATAGCCATGATGACATAAAACAAAAGCATGTTTTGCAATTCTTTTGTATATTATTTTAAGGCGAGAGGGAGGAGAGAGAGAGGAAAGAAGGAGAGAGATGGAGGGGGCGGGAGTGAGGGGGAATGAGAGATGAGTGACAGGAGAGAGAGAGAGCAGAGAAAGACAGGGAAGGAAGGAGAGATAGAGAGAAGGGAGAGAAAAGGGGAGAGAAAGACAGAGAGGGCAGGGATCGATAGAGAGAGGGGAGAGAGGAGAGATGAATAGAGAGGAAGAGGAAAGAGATAGGCGAGAGAGAGAAGGGAGACAAGGGAGATGAGAGAAAGAGAGATGAGGAAGAGAGGGAGAGGAGAGATAAGAGAGGGAGTGAGGGAGAAAGGGGAGAGGAGAGAAAGAGAGATGAGGAAGAAAGAGAAGAAAGAAGGAGAGGAGGAGGGCGAGAGAGAGAAGAGAAAGAAAATGAGAGACGGGAAAGAGGGAGAGAGATAAAAGAAGGATGAGTATGAGGGGGGAGAGAGGGGAGAGAGGAGGGATGAATAGAGAGAAAGGGGAGGGAGAAGAGAGAGGAGAGAAAGAGATGAAGAAAAGAGAGAGAGTAGAGAGATAAGGGAGGGAGAGGAGGAAGAAGAGATGAGGAAGAGAGAGAGAAGAGAGCAATAGAGAGGAGAGAGAGAAGAGAGCTGTTGTGTAGCTGTGATGACATAATAAAACAAAAACATGTTTCTTTAGTACAGTATTTTAAGGTGCTGTAACAGATTTTTCCTGCCTTAAAAATGTGAAAAACAGAACTAGTTCATTTTAAACAGTTTGCAGTGGTCCAAAGTTACTCCTCACTTACCTTAAGCATTCAGAGCATCATAATTATGCACCACGATGAGTTTATAAGCGCTTTTTACAACTTTCAGGGACCAGAGTGGAGTTTTGCTGTCACGATAATGCTAACAACAACTAACATGCTAACACTCACTTCCTGATTATCAATAAAACATTGTACAGTTAGATTGTACAACTGAGATATTCTGACCTCGAGAGCTGCTTATACGATATATTTGTACTGGGGCAAGACACATTTTGCTCAAAGTACAGGCCTTTTAAGAGGTGGATGGGACAGTCGAGCTCCAGTACAAGGAACAAATATTCTGTTACTTCGGGGTGTGATTGCGGCACAGTGGATAAGCATCATGCCCCCTAACGAGAAGGTGAAATCTGGCTCAAAGCACATACTGTTGTTGTGTCCAGAAGTAATTCCCAATTTGCACCAAAGCAGTAACAGCGCAGCATAAACGTTGGAACTTCTAAACACCTGATGCCCTTTCAAAATAAGTTGTCTAAAAACACTACAGTCCATTTGGGACCTCGTGTTGCTGGAGCCAAAACTCAGGGTAAGGCATTTCATCCTAAATGTCAACTCCAGTCACAATAACAATGAAAGTCTCACGTGGCATTAAACAATAAACATGCCTGTCTTGCATTTACTCAGTTACAACCATAGACTGTATAAAGAAGTGGACTAAGTGAGTGTGACGTCAAATGAAGCTCGCCCCTTCCCGCCCGCACCGCTGGTTTGGCAGGGAGCGCTTAGCAACGCTGTCAATCAAACCTGTTGCTAACACCAGCGGGAGCGACCTTGGGGAAAGAAGGCAGCTGATTTGTCTCTGCCAGAGTCGATGGAGCCAGAAGCGCAGCCCATGCTCACTTCCTATCTGGAACGCGGTGGCTAGCAGGTTAGCGCTGTACATTTATATATACAGTCTATGATTACAAGTGTGTTTATAATGATAGTTTGTGTTCCAACTTTACAAACCATGTTCAAATATGAGAAGTGTCAACCAGGAAAAGCAATTACAGCAAAAAATAGAACTAAACCAGATCCAATCCTGGACTAAACCAGGACCAAACTGGGACAATAAGAGGCTTAGCTCTGAGCTGGAGGATTTGTTTTATGTGCGTCTCCATAGTAACTCCCTTTTCACTTGTAACATCACCAGCCCGAGCGGCCATTTTGGATCAATTCTGTCAGTTTCCACCAGTCTTCACCATTTATCTATCTCACTCTATCCTCTGAAGCAAACTGAACCCAAACAAGGACTAAACCAGGACTAAATCAGGTCTAAACCAGGACTAAAGCAGGCCTAAACAGAAACTAAACCAGGTCTATACAGGAATCAAACCAGGGCTAAAGCAGGCCAAAGCAAGGACTAAACTAAAACGAAGGTAAAGTAAAACAGGATTTGAGCTGGTCTAAACAAGAACTAAAACAGGACTAATGCAGGTCTAAACACGGACTAACTCTGGATTAAGTGAGGTCTAAACAAGGACTAAACCAAGACTAATGCAGGTCTAAAGCAGGACTAAGGCAGGTCTAATCCAGGACTAATCAAGAACTAAAACAGGTCTACACAGGAACTAAAGCAGGTCTAAACATGGACTAAACCAAGACTAAAGCAGGACTAAGGCAAGTCTAATCCAGGACTAAACAGGAACTAAAGATGGTCTAAAGCAGGTCTAAAGCAGGTCTAAATATGGACTAAAGCAGGTCTAAACCAAGACTAAAGCAGGACTAAGGCAGGTCTAATCCAGGACTAAACAAGAACTAAAGCAGGTCTAAACCAGATCTAAACATGGACTAAAGCAGATCTAAACAAGGACTAAACCAAGACTCAAACAGGACTAAGGCAGGTCTAATCCAAGACTAAACAAGAACTAAAGGAAGTCTACACAGGAACTAAAGCAGGTCTAATGTAGGACTAAACAAAAAATGAAGAAGGTCTAAACTAAGTCTAAACAAGGACTAAAGCAAGACTAAAGCAGGACTAAAGCAGGTCTAATGTAGGACTAAACAAGAACTAAAAGCAGGTCTAAACCAGAACTAAAGCCACTCAAGTCCGGGCTTAAACCAGAACTATTTCTATTTTTTGCTACATGAAATCTGAAATATGACCGTACACAGCTGGACATCGTGCCCCACAGTTTGAGAAGCCCTGCTCTATGACACTTCCCTGTGTGCCTGTGGAGCATGTACAAAGAGACCAGAGCTCAGAGCAGAAGATGAGATTTCACACCTCCACAAGAGAGAGGAGGACTGTGAGAAGACCCGGCGGACGGGCTGTGGGAAAAAGGCTTATATTAATAAAAAGAGTTGTAATAATAAATATGCTTTTTCTTTTTTAAGTTTACAACTATTCATTGAAAGCCTCGCTATGTAACATTTTGTCTAATATCTGTAATGTATAATGTATAATCTATAATGTTTCCATGCATTGTCACTATGAGCAGGCTTGCCTCTTCACCAACTTGACTCGTAACTTGACCTCTGTAGAGGGTCTGCAGTGGTCCAAAGTTATTCCTCACTTACCTTATGCATTCACTCATCCTAATTATTCACCATGATGAGTTCATAAGCACTTTTCATAACTTTCAGAGACCAGAGCTGGAATTTTACATCATGTCAAGGTAAAGCTAACAACAACTAGCATGCTAACAGTGCACTTTCTGATTATCCGACATAATTAGAGCTGCTTATACAATATATCTGTTCTGGGGCAGGACACATTTTGCTCATATACAAGGAACATGGCCTTTAAAAGTGCGGCTGGTAGCTGTAGCTTTATAAGTTTTAGATAGATGGATATGACTTTATTGTCCCAGAGGGAAATTTGTTTCACAGACGTTTCACAGACAAAGCGACAGTATGAGCTCTGAACCAGAACTGAACCAGCAACCTTCTGCCCTGAAGTTAAATTCTTACCCACTGTACCACTGTCATCAAAATTCAATTCATTTTCCCTAATACAGTGCTTACAATATGCTTTCACAGAGAACAAGAGCTGTTCCATATTTAGATTCAGGGCATAGGAGCATCATTAGACTTTCGCTGAGTGTTCACACTGTTGAGTTATTTCTGCCCATCTATTTTCTATCTCTCTCCGATACCTCTGAAATGTGCAATATTATTACCTCCTGCAAAATAAGCCATAACAGATATTCCCAAACGCAACAGAGGGCCCCAAACAACGTAAACAAGACCGAGTTTACCCAGCTCCTGGTGAGATTTGGAATGATTGAGCCCAAAGAGGGGTCGTTACTTAACTCTGTCCAGTGTTAAAGGAACTGTATGTAGCCTGTGCTCTTACAGTTTTAAAAAGGTACTACAATCACAACTGAGCCTGTGTTGCCAGAGCCTTAACCGGCAGATCGAGGACACATACAAGTTTGTCTCATTGTCAGTGTATGGACAGGCCTCATGTGAAAGAACCTCCAGAATTCACTCACTGAGCTGCAGAGGCTGCACTAGCACTGATTCATGATTGGCTGCAGGTGCTGGGGTTTAGGTAGTGACCATTCAGATCAGAGAGAGGCATTTTAGGTTTAAACCAACTGGATTTCAGGATTGTGGGGTTTAGTAGTGACCATTCAGATCAGAGAGAGGCATTTTAGGTTTAAACCAACTGGATTTCAGGATTGAAACTGGCAACACAAATGAGAGAGTCATGTGAGGCTCATTCTGCTTTCTGATTGGATAATCGCCTTGAACCAAAACTCCAAATTATAACATAAAGTAATTCGTTAGTGTCCAATGTTTTTGCAGTTAATCAGTATTCCAATAGTTATCAGTAAAAGCTGTATTTAGACCTAAGTCTTGTACTTCCTCGCTCTTGGCCAGGATGGACATCACATGTTGAAAGAATTTTTGTGATTTTAGATTCATTTATTTAATAGGGGATAATGCAGTTTCACAAAAAAGGCAATTAGATGCTAGTTTTTTAAAAAGAGGCTGAATCAGCGTGGGCGGCAGTAGTCCTCTAAAGGTTGGTGGTTCAAATCCACCATCCACCATCGGACCATCTAAACAACAGATCCACTGACCCACTGCTCAGGAGTCCAGTCCCAGCTCCCACATATGAATACTGTTGTTGTGTTCTTTGGCAAGACGCTTAACCAGCCTGTCTGTGTACACTGGTGTATGAACGTGTGTGTGAATGGGTGAGTGGTTCCTTACTTTGAGTGGTTCCTTGCTTTGAGTACTTTGAAGGTAGAAAAGCGCTATAAATGTGGCCATTCAGTGACTTGCAAATGTGATTTTTCTCAACACTTTGCTTGTTCTACTCAAGTTGTCTTTCTCAACTTGTCTTTTTTCTCCTGTGCAGTTTACTGTTACTGACAGAGCAGTGCCAAAGTGCAATCTATAATGACTCAAAACTAATTGGTGAGGGATTGTACTCAGCAGTTTCCTAACCTCAATTAATGTAAAACGTTGGATTAGTGAACCAATTCTATTAGCCATATCTCTGCTCAAACACAAACTAAGCTAACAGTAGCATTTTGTTTCAGGGTGGAAAAGTTATACAATGCACCTTTAAACTCAAAACATTCTAGTTCTAAGTTCTAAGAAACTTTTGAATGCACTACAATCCCAATATTTCAATACATTCAATACAAGTTAAAGGCGATGTACCCTAAAAACGTGAAAAAACAAGTTCATTTGAAACTGTTTGCAGTGGTCCAAAGTTATCCTCACTTACCTTATGAATTCAGAGCATCCTATTTATTCGCCACAATGAGTTTATAAGCGCTTTTCACTCTCAGACCAGGGTAAAGCTAACGACTACTTAACATGCTAACAGGGCACTTTCTGTTTATCAGACAATAAAACGCTTCAACGATACATGTGTACTGCAGCAAGACACATTTTGCTCAAATGCAAGGATAAAAATCTGGTACAGGGCCTTTAACAAGCGCTGCTGGTAGTTGTAGCTTTACACGTTTTAGATTTCACACCATAAACACTGGACACAACAGAATATAGACAAACACAAGAAGGTGACTGGTCAGTGAGCAGTCTGGTGTGGGTGGAGATGACTGATGGGACAAAGCTCCAGTTGAAGCGACCCCTTCTCCATTTGAGTGTCTTGAGTACCGTATTTTCCGGACTATAAGTCGCACTTTTTTTCATAGTTTGACCGGGGGTGCGACTTATACTCAGATGCGATTTATATGTGAAATATATGTTTTTTTCTTCATTATTATGTATTTTTTGGCTGGTGCGACTTATACTCCAGTGCGACTTATACTCCAGAGCGACTTATACTCCAGAAAATACGGTAATTTAAACTAAGCCTAATTTAGTGTCTCTCTAATGGTAGTAGCAGATAAAGTACATAGCAGTAGTAGTAGTAGTGGTGGTAGTAAAGTGCTAAGGCAAATGTTGCTTGCATTTCCACAAACCTGGCTCTTATTTGACCTGGAAGAGGGCCTCCTCCTGCTTGTTTCCATGGTAATGTTAATCTCTTGGCTATGAAATTCCACAGTATGGCATAAAACAGCTGAAACCAAAAGTTTACATACACTGTATAAAAAGACACATATGCTTTTTTTTCTCATTGTCTGACATGAAATCAGACCAAACTTTTTCCTGTTTTAGGTCAATTAGAATGACCAAAATTATTTCTATTTGCTAAATGCCAGAATAATGAGAGAAGGATTATTTTTAGACAATTTATCATGTGTCTTTTTATATAGTCAATGTAAACTTCTGGTTTCAACTGTATCTATGAATGTTTTCAAAGTATGGTTTTAACTTCCAGAAAGTTACATACTGTACATTTAACCCAGGATACTATCTCTTTTAAAATATCCAAAGTGTAATGCTAAAAAGTGCTACCACTGCTATTAAACTTTGTGCTACTCCCACATTAAATGTCCTCTCACCTCATTAAACTTGAATACAAAGTTTGGCCTGGCCACTAAAACACAGAATGCCATATTACTCATTAAATCAAAGTTAATGTAAAGGTTAGGGACTCTTTAATGGTAGTATAAAGTACAAATGTTGGTAGCAGTAGTAAGGGGTTAAGGCAAAAGGTGCTATCAGCGCTGCTAAAATTTCTACTACTACTTTAAACTACTATGTACTTTTCCGATCCATTTCATCTCATGTAAGTTAAATAAAATGTTTGGCCTGGCCGCTAAAAGCCCTCTTCTCATCCACAGAACACCATAATACTGAGTAAACCCAACTTAATCTAATTGAGCTCCTTCCTGTCCCTAGCGCTACAAGCTAACGGTGGTCTCTTTGTCCAGTGCCGGGAAATAAAGCCATTTCCAAAGCGCTTTAATCTGTTTAGTCCCTTCCACTCTCTGAATCGAGATCCTCTCCTCTCCCCGCCTTATCGCTCCCAGCCAGAGGGGGCGCCGCGATCTAATTCCGCGCTCCGGCAATATCCCACAAAGCAATAAAAAAGGGGGGAGATTATATCAGGGCAGCGGGAGGAGCAATATTTTTCAATCATATTCCACTCATCTGAGCGCGCGGATCGCTGAGCAGAGGAGGGCCGCTTCCAGGTGTAATACAGGGGGAATTCATTCACGAGGATCCCGGTGCTCTGAGAGAGGATTTTTCCAAGACTTTTCCAGGATTTTCTAAGAAGCGGCAGAAGGAACGATCTGTACGCTTTGGGTCGCACTAAAATGGCACTAAAATGACAAAAATATCAGCTATATGGCTTTGAGGAAAGTTCAAATGATACAAAATATTTTTCACCTATTTAAAGGATTATATGTGGCCTTTACGTTTACCATTATAAAAATGTTACTACAACCACAACTGAACCTGTGTGTCCAGAGCCTTAACCTGCAGATAGAGACACATACACGTTTTCTCATTGTCAGTATATGGACAGGCCTCATGTGAAAGAACCTCCAGAATTGACTCACTGAGCTGCAGAGGCTGCACTAGCACTGATTCATGATTGGCTGCAGGTGCTGGGGTTTAGGTAGTGACCATTCAGATCAGAGAGAGGCATTTTAAGTTTAAACCAACTGGATTTCAGCATTGAAACTGGCAACCCAAATGAAAGACTCGTGTGAGGCTCATTCTGCTTTCTGATTGGATAATCATCTTGAGAACCAAAACATAAAATTTTAACATCAACTGCTTGGCCATCATGTGTAATGTTTTTATGAATCAGTTTTAGAACTGTCAACAGTAAAAGTTATATTTGATTTGAACATGTTTCCTCATATCTAGGGACACAGAGAGGTCATATTTATGGAATTTGAAATCAATATTTAACATTCTGTTCCTTAATAACCTTAAACATTTTGAGGTTCTTCGTTGTTAACACATTCAAGCACATTTCAGTAAATGTGTATACGGTATAAAGACAGTTATCCATTTGCATCTCCGTGCTTTTAAAGCCCATGCTCCACCAGACTCATTCTCATCTTTTCAGCACTCAAATTGGCAACAGCAAAGGCCCCAATAAAACCGAATACACAAGAGGGATATGCAACACAAGAAACACACCGCAGTCTCATATATGTGCTCCCTCTCAAGGACCAGATGGTTGGTGAAGTGACTATAATGTCCAGCCCACTACAACAATCTCATAAATCTTCTATCAACAGATCACTTACCAGATCTACAGCACAGATGTATTTAACACATAGAAACTTCTCACACCCTATCCTCGTACTCTTCTGTCTCTTGTTTTGTCTCCACTTGTCTTATTACCACTGTCTTTGTAATGTTGTATGTTGTGCTAAATATTCACAAAAAAAAAAGATTCTCACCAAAGATGGAACAGTGGGAAATAGGTGTCACTTCAATAAAAACAATAAAATGACAGAGACAAGTGATGAACTTGATGAACCTGTCACGACAAAACAAAAAGAATGACCTGGGGTTGGATCATCCCTCATCCCAGAAGCTCAAAACTCATTAAGAGCTGTTTTTGCTATTACAAAAGAACATTATGGACCTCCGCAAAACCCAAACCCAAATATCAATAGAGACAGGATAAATTACAATCTTTTTGGCAGAAAGTTACTACAAAATAATTGCACAATGCAGGTGATGAAGCGATGGTCGGCACTGAATGAGCAAGAAAAGGAACGTTTAAGGGATCTCTGCCTTGAATTCAGAAAAGAAACAATAAAGAGACATTGAAAGTTTGGGAAAATTGTCTCCAAGCTGTAGGCGGTGGGGTGGAGACAGCTGTACTTTCATCCTACTGCAGGTTTACTAGAACGTTTTTTCAAGTAGCCAGTAAGCAGACATCTTTATACCTACACGTCATCATCTGGAGCATCCAACAGTTTTGAGCTACATTTTGCTGCATGTCCTTCATCTCAAACCCAACCGAAACAACTTATCTATGCTTGGTCCAGGAGGTTCAAGACCTATTAAACACTACATACTTGGAGGCTGGAGGCTCTGGGAGGATTCCATACCACACTGCAAAAATAGTCAGAGAGGAGTTGCTCAATCTGCAAACACAAATTTGTCAACAATAACATGACTTACTTACGTTTCTCTGTCAAACATGTTTAAGGCTCCGTTCACACTGCAGGTATGTGGCCCAATTTAGATTTTTTGCTTGTATCGGGTTTTTTATATAGTCGTTCACATTACAACAAAAACGCGGCTGGTATCTAACCATAAGGTGAATGGAATACCGCCGCGAAGTGACCCGCATGCGCACAACAGAACACAAGGTCACACGACATCACACGACTTCACACGCAGCACATCGTGTTTGTGGAAGTAAACATGGCCCCAATTCATCTCAGTCCTGGAGCATTCGTGGCTATTTCAAGTTATTTGAGCAACTGGAGTCAACATTTACTTAAGTGATTTCGCTAAGCATGTCTAGAAGGAAGAAAGCAAGGATTTTGAGGAGTGTGCGGGTGAGCAGTCGGAGTCGGAGTGGTGGGACACTGACGTGAGCCAGTTCAGACCGACTTTTTTAAATAACTTTGGGATGAGCAGGAGAACATTTGCCTACGTTCGTGATCACCTTTCCCCAGCTCTTGCACCAAAACACTATTGTAATGTCGTCTATCGATGACGTGTAAGTCACATGAATCCGACATGAGCGTTCAGACTGCAGTCATATCGGATGCATATCAGATTTATGATACATACGAATGAAGTCTGGGTCGGATTTGAAAAATAAAATCAGAATTGAGCTGTTCACACTGACATGAAAAAAGCAGATACAGGTGGGTAAGAAAATCAGATTTGGCCTGCACTGTGAACATAGCCTACATCTTACCAAGGCAGTTTGATTGTGGCTGAAACATGACTTTATTATCAATTCTGGTGAAGTATCTCCCTCGGGAATTCCCCTCTCCAAAACTTTTGGAGGGAAAATTCAAATGTTCAGAGGACCGTTAGAGGAGCCTCTGCAGTGTGGATGCAGGTGGGTTATGAGTGCAGCTCTGGGGACTTTTCAGAGGATTTTACAGACTCCTGGCCTAGAATGCAGTCACAGTAAACACGTTTGTGTTTGGTTTATTTGAAATGAAGATTGATGTGAGGCTTGTTTCCATGAAACTAACTGTTAGCATGACAATCCACAAGAGTATGAGATAGTAACATTTGAATTTGTTGTTTCCACAGAGTCTGCAAACATGAAGGAGGGATATATACTTTATCACTTGTCTCTACTGGGTGGTGTGGCAGTAGGAGAACTTCGCACCAGATGCCCTACCTATTACTTAATACCACTGAGGTAGATGAAGAAAAGCAGTAGTCCTGGTCCATTATTTTAATAAAATAGTACAATATGTTAAACATGTACAATAATGAATATATGGTAGGCAAATATATTTATTAAATTTAATAATAGATTTGGCTTTTAAATTGCCATTGACAGCATACCATGGAAAACAGTAACATGGACGAGTGCAAAACCCAAATGCGGGTTTTACTGGAGAGGTGGCAGGATGCTGAGAAGGAGCAGGAGACCACAGAGAATATCTGGCTGGAGAAACGGCAGTTCTGACTCTCCAGCAAAACAGAATATTTGAAAGGATGAACAGTGGAGACAGACCCGCCATGGTCCGATAGTGAGGCGGTTTGGTTAGAGAAGAGGAGTCCTTCAAGCAGCAGGTGGAGGAGCTGTGGAGGTCTGTGGAGGGAAAGCTGGTGGGAGAGAGCTTCAGAAAGAGGCCTTATACTGCAGGGGGACAACAACAGGTGGAGAATACAATTTCAGGAGAATAGGTTGGCTTGGTTTAAATGGGAAAACGCCTCTGTGACCAAAGAAAACCAGAAGCTGCACAATTTAAGTTGTCAAGGTAATGCAGAGGGGAAAGGACTTCCAGATGTGCTGGAGGGACTTTGTAGTTGTCCGACCGCCCAAGTGCCTGTGAGGAGGAGAGACAGTTACTGAAGAACACAGAGGACGTGTTATGTCGAGAAAACGCAGTGCTAAGGTTTGAAAAAGAATGTTTGGAAGAAAAATACTAGCGAGTACCATAGCAACCAAAAAGCCAATCTGGAGTGAGGCTGTTGAAGGTAACGTCCCTTCCCAGCCGTCCCACTGGTCTAGTAGGGAGCAGGCGCTTAGCAACGATGTCAATCAAACCTGTTGCTAAAGCTAATGGGAGCAAACTCGGGAAAAGGCGCCTGATTTGTCTGTTATTAATGTTCATACCTTGATTTACAGACACAATAGTAAAATTAAAAAAAAAAAAACCCCGAACATTTTAAGACCAAAATGACGAGCCTGACAGCAGCAGCTATGGAGAGGGGGGCCACAGTTTTTCAATGTAAAGTAAATTGGAGTGCGCCCATGCTCACTTCCTATTTGGAAGAATATGAAAAAAAAAATGTCCTAAGTGTATGTAATTACATTTCAAGCCTAAATGTAAATTTATTACACGCAACTGCTTTCCATATTATTTTTAAGCTAATCCAGCAACTTTTTTCTTTCAGTGCAGGCACTGGATAATTAGAGACTCAGACTTAAAAGTCCTTATCCTGTGGCTGGAAACAACTGGAAGCTGTACTTGAAAAGGCAAAACAAATTTTAATTCAAATACTGGCCGAACGTGGATGTGATATTTCAGCCACAAGAAGACACAACAGGCACAAGACACTGGTGCTACGTTTACAGAGGAGGAAGTTTTGGAGCCAATATGTGGTCCAATTTGTTTTATCTGTGTCTCTCACTCTGAGTCCTCCCTCCTCTCACTCAGCAGCACTGTAGCAGACCGCTGCTGCTGCTACCCTGTTGTTAGAGCTGTCTGGTGCACACACAGTGACCCATGGCCATTTGTGTCTGTTCAGGATTTGTCTGAGGCTTTATTTCATTCACGTTTGAGTTTTCATGGACGACGCTCACACACAACCGCGCCTGTTGCGCCGCTCCGTTAGCTTGTAGGGTAAACTTTTTTCTGAGTCCGAGGTGGAGATGGCTTCATGTTACGCACTCAAAATGCAGCCTTAGAGCAAAACTCACATGTGGACTGCTGTGAACTAACTCCACACTGTGTCCCTGCAGAGGACAGAGGCGTGTGTGTGCTGTAGTTTCTCTTATAAAAGTCTGCAGAGAAGGTAAACAGATAGCATGAAGCGCTGCTCACAATTACTCTGTAGTAGGATAGATGTGCTGTTGTAACACCAATTTTATTTCCCACCTGCTGAATTAATCTTGTCACAGAAAAAAAACATGCAATGTGCCATTTAAATAAAGTAAGTGTGTCAAATAAAAATAATTGTTTTATCCTGCATTATTGCACACTTTTAAAAGTAGCCACTTGAAATGACCAATTTATAGTAAAACATAAAGATGCATGAGCCTCAGAACTGTAAGACACCCATCCCTATCCAGTATGTGGTTCAATATGTGGTCCAAACCCAATAAATACAGAGCCTGTATAGATGGATATAGCAGGTCAGCATCAGAAATAAAAACTAGTGATGTATTTTCTCGTACACACGTCAGTTATAACAACAGAAACATGCCGTTAGATTCCTAACAATGGATTGTTTAAGGTAAGGAGCTGATTTTAGTAGAAATACAAACTATTTTTTTTCTGAAAAATGTATAGGAAGCGATTTGTGCTGTGCTTTTCTCTCAACTGGATTTAACAAAAGTTAGATTTTTCGACGTGTGACGTTTCGACCAATCACGTGAAGTCTTTGTTTGAATGCTCCAATCATTGGTATGATATGTAGAACTCAATTCAGAGGGGTACACATCAATCTGGCAAGAGACAGGTTAGTATTAACCTTCAACTTACATCACCTCCGCCATGTCTCTGGTCCGATGTGTCTGCTGTAACAAGTGTGAAAAGTTAACGAGAAGGTTTGCACCAATGCGTCATGTCTCCAATGCCGCAGCGGTGGTTTTGTATCAGCGATTTCTAACCACACAGAAGATAAACACAGGAAAACAGTCTGTGTTCAGTGGAACTTTATTGTATGAAGACAGAACCTTCCATTTCCTTGTTTCTGGTAGACCATAAACAGAGATGGATGTCAGGCCAACTTAGCTGGCCTTTATTTGTAGGTGGATTTCAGTTTTGCTCACGGCTCTCGTGGATTTATCAGGATTTATTGCGTAAACTAAAGCCGCGGGATGTTTACAAAAGCCAGTGCACACCACCACTGCCGGCGTATACAGTTTTACTTTCGACTGACTTCACAATGCAACCGTGGAGCACTTGTTGAATGCTGGGTTTAAAAAAATGTGTATATAATAACCAGACACATCCTTGATGCACATACTCTATGTAAACTGGAATGTGTGAAATGGACGTGCGGCAGACGCAAGTCTAATATGACGGAGTTGGTCTAAATGAGGCCCCTTCAGCACAATCACCGTATATCCCGCTAATTAAACTACTGCACATCACATTAGGTTTGTGAAGTTTTAGTGTATTGTTATGTATCCTGGTCTTGTATATTTATTGAAAATTGCTGTGCAGGAGCATGGGTGACATAGGCTTGTGGGCTAAGCTTTAGATAGGACCGTACTACTAACTGACAGTAGGGTTTGAATAATGCCGGGAGAAAAAAGCAGGAGAGATCACAAGATTATTCAAAGATGCATGGATATAAAAGACCTCTTCAGGCATGTTTTTGATGAGGAAACAGAATTATAACAAGATAGAAAGCTTCAAAAGTTCAGATTGTCATAATACTTTTAACCATCTGTAAACCTGGACTAAACAAGTACTAAACCTAAACCTAAACAAGGACCAAAAAGGACCAAATCAGCAACCAGGACTTAACTTTAAAGGTACACTAATTGTAATGGTGAAGGAAGGAAGCGATTGCAGACCAGGTAGAGAGTTGAAAGAAGTTTTATCTCATGAGATGGGTGGAAATTACAGACAGCAGGCACATGCGTGGTCGTGTGTGTGTGTTTGTGTCTTTGTATATTTGTGTGTGTCTGTGTCTTTGAGTATGTCTGAGTATGTTTATGTATGTTCCTGTGTGTGTGTGTGTGTGTGTCTTTGAGTATGTGTAGGTATGTGTATGTATGTTTGCTCCTGTGTGTTTGTGTGTATGTATGTATGTTTTTGTATGTATGTGTGTGTGTATGTTTGCTCCTGTGTGTGTGTGTGTGTGTGAGTATGTATGTAGGTATGTACGAGTTCAAGGGAGTACATTTCAAGGGAGTTGTACAGTACTTATAGCCCGAGAAAGGTCCTATCTATAGAAGACTAGTCCTATAAGGACTTAAACTAAATTTACATACTGTCCATATAAGGTCATAGATACACCATCAGCTGTTTACAGGAAAGCAGAATAGGTCACCAAAAGAATGCTTTCAGTCACTGAAAGATGGATTACAAGGCCTCTTGTCAAACTGAAAATGTAAAGCCGTATCATGTAGCCGAAGTAGCAGGTTCCAGTGTAGACATCTTAAAATAAGCATGTGTCACATTCTTACTGAGAAACAAGTTTACCTCAATGTTTGCACACACAGTATTTAACACAAGGTTTAAGAGTACAGAAATAAAACTAAAATCATGCTTTCAACTATGTAACTTTTTTGGTGGAAGGTGTGCCGCGTGCCTGCGTTTCGTCCATAATGGCACAGTGTACCATTACGTTGATATATCTCCATGGGGACAAGCAGTTGATGCCACCAGGCCAGGTTACAGGTTATATCTGTAGAGAGGTGACCCCACTCACAGTTTGGATTACAAGATTGCAAGTTTTAATCTTATACAAAGGAAAATTCCAGGCGAAGCAATAACATCTCCATAGAGACAAGTAGGTTGTGGACCCATCATCACAAAAGTTACATAGTGTACCTTTAAACTCCAAAACTCTTATTTGAATACGCTACATCTGTCAGCTTTTGCATTGACATGTTTAGCTAAGACCATGACTAATGCTGGCCCCCCTTTCTCTCTCCTTTGTGAGTAATGTGCCTGATTTTGCTGAGATAACGGAGACTAGCAGACACATCTTTTCATGACGACGTGATCAGCAGCTTTGTGGAGTGACAGACGGAGGATAGAGCCGCGGACCCGTCTCGCAATGGGGGGCCACACAGGAACCCACGGCTAATTAATCAAGTCCGCGGACAGATGGCACGGAGGAGAGCGTCTCGGGGGACAAGAGACAAGCTAGCGGCCAAGCTAACACTGCGCGGTGCAGAATGGACTCAGACATATTATATAGGCTGGTAAAGATACAGGGCAGATCAGGTAATAGGGAGAGTTTTGTGTGTCAAGCTACTGTCCTTAAAATCACCCCACTTAACTTTATAATGAGGGGGACTAAATGATACCCAAAATGTATGTGCCCTTGTGTTTTAATCAGACAAGTTTGACTTACCTTATTTTAAAGCAAACTTGACAAAAAAAAGTGCAACAGTTGAATGTGTGTTTTTGCATGTTTTCTGTCACTTATGTTTTCCCCCAATATACTGGATTCATAATTGTAATTATGATTTAAATGAAGTGTATGGCACAGGTTTATCCTGTATTCATTGTTTCTTTGTTATAGACGCCATGTGGAGGACTTTGACCATTGAAAGTATTTGTTATTTGTTTTTTATTAGATTTTATTTTTATTTATTTTTTACACAAAACAAATCAAATGTCAAATCCAATAAATGATGTACATCATTTATTGCTATGGCAACAGGCCTTTTTGAAAAATTTGAAAGCTATGACGTATGCCTTGCTCAGAGACAGTCCAGCTGCGACTCCTTTGTGGACCGGGTTTTGTTGTGGTGTGACACTCACACTCAGCGGTGCTCTGTTGTGCTTTTACGTCACCGCCATTGAAGCTGCACACGAGATGACGTGTTCATGCCATAACATTTATTATGGGAAAGGCCTGTGGTCGGCTCTAGCATGTGGTCTGAGCTCCTCACAGTACTTTTAGTTATATGTAACACTCACGGCCACCGGACCGGAGCTGCACCGCGCGCTGTCTGATCCCAGGGTAATAAAAAGCTATATCATGACCTCGTTTGTGCTTCTATGTGTGTAAAGTTTATATGCCTTCATCAGAATAACTGCAAGATAAATAAGCTTAATGCCACACTGTGGAACATTGTAGGCAAAGTTTGTGGCAATCCCGCTACCAGGAAAGTTACATGATGAGCCTTTAAGTTATATATGGTGTAAAAACTGCCATTGTGTACAAAAGCAAAAATAATGACGTTATATATGAAAAATTCACTAGGATTGAGTTGGACAGTTTTCCCTCTTTTTAAATTCACGGTCTGATGAAAGCCGCCAAAATCCAATGGAATCGTTTCATGTGAGTTTTGGCGAGTCCACTGTTACACACGGCACTCCTTGTTCACCAAAGCCAGGATTCGACAATTTTGTTTTTATGAAAATTAAATTTAAAAAAAAAAACACAACCAATGCCTGTTACCTGGCACTCTCAGTAGACATTTTGCAAGCTTCAAAACATAACACATTTTCGTTTCATTTGTTTTGGTAAATATTTGAAAGCTTTCAGAATTTCTTGGATTGTTGCTCAAGTTGGAACGTTTTGTGCTTTGAATAAAAATGGCGTACCAATTTGTAACGACTTTTTCTGTTTCCGCCAAATCACTTTTCACTTAAACCATGCTGCTAATAAGAAAAATACTTGAAACAACTTCAAATGATTGACAGAAATTTAAAATGAAAAAGTCGGAATATCTTTTTTTTTTTTTTTTTCCCCCATTTGTGGCTGGCAGCAAAAGTTTGCATATTATCTGGTGAAAAATGATATTGAATGAAAAGCATTTTAAACCTCTTCAAACTCACACATCTACTTTACATCTGCTCATGGAAGAATGCAAAAATGCCATTATGTTTGTATTAACCTGAGTTAGTGCTGAGCTGAATAGAATGGTTTGAAAAGGAAATATACTTCAATAAATGCGTGCATTTTATTTATTTTTTGTCATGAAAAGTAGCCTTGTAATAAGCATAGACTGTATAAAGAAGTGGACTAAATGAGTGTGACGTCACCCACAGCGTTCGGCTCCAGTCAAATGAAGCGAGTATCATAGCAACCAAAAAAACAATTCGGAGCGAGGCTGTTGAAGGTAACGCCCCTTGCTGGTTTAGCAGGGAGCGAGCGCTTTGCAACGCTGTCAATCAAACCTGTTGCTAATGCTAGCGGGAGCGACCTCGCGGAAAGAAGGCGATTTGTCTGTTATTAATGTTCATATCTTGCGTTACGGACACAACAGTGAAATAAAAACACCAGGATCACGTAGAGCGAGTTAATACGAACATGTTAAGACCAAAATGACGAGGATCACTGCAGATGTTGAGAGAGCGGGTCGACAAATTTTCGTTAGGACCAAATGACGAGGATCACTGCAGATGTTGAGAGAGCGGGTCGACAAATTTTCAGTGTAAAGTGAATTGGAGCCAGAGTTGATGGAGCCGGAAGCGCTCCCATAATCACTTCCTATTTGAAACACGGCTAGCACATTAGCCATGTCCATTTATGTATACAGTCTGTGGTAATACGCATCAGTTAAAACGTAATACTTACTTAAAGGCTTTGTAACTGATTTTTATCTTAAAAATGTGAAAAATAGAATTAATTTAAACAATTTACTGAGATGAGTTTATAAGCGCTCTTCAATACTATCAGAGTGGAGTTTGCTGCAACGGTAATGCTAACAATGACTAGCATACTAAGCGTGCACTTCCTTATTCTTGGATGATAAAACGCTTTATAGTTAGAACCAGGGCATACACAGCTGACTTATTTTGACCTCAGAAGCTGCTTATAATTTGTGCTGGGGCAAAACTCAAAAACATGGAGAAAATTAGACAGAGGGCCTTTAAAGATGAACTGTAACTTGTCGCCAACTTGTCTCAATGGAGAAGTTATTGCTTGCCTGGCATGTTCGGCAGTATGATGTCTCCATGAAGACAAGCTGGTTGCACACTCTCCACGAGAAAAGTTTTGAGTGCACCTTGTTAAAGGTCCTATATTATGCAAAATGAAGTTCTATAAATCTTCTAACAAGTCATGTTATAATGTTACCTCATCAAAAACATACCAGACTTGTGATTTGTTTCATGCACACGTTTGAGTCACCCTTTATTATTAGTATGTCTACATTTCCAAAGCTCAAAATGCACTGTTCCACCTTGTGATGTCATGAAGCAGTAGTTTTCAAGTTAACAGCTCCTTTTACCTTTAGTTTAGTAGAGACTGGAAATTCCAGGGCTGAACTCTTTCAGATGATTCCAGTGAGAGTGTATGGAGTTTAAAAAGACAGTGCAGCACTGTATTACCACATGACATCACAAGGTGGAATAAAGTGTTTTCTGTTTGAGAGAACAACTGGTGTGAATGAAACGAAACACAACTCCTGGTATGTTTACGATGAGGAAACAACATTATAACATCAGAAAATAGCATAATATGGGCCCTTTAAATTATTATGTACTTGTACTTCATAAGGCCTGGTACAATAACCAAAAAACGAATTTGCCATGTACGCTGCAAAACAAAAATATTAGCTTATTTATCCATTTCTGCTAGCCTGTAGATATGGCAAATGACTTCTCCTCTGGTAGCCTCTTAGACAGATGTAGTTAATATCGGCGGCAGTTCCAGTTCGGGCTTGCAGAGTGGCGCGGCTGTATTTCCTTGTTGCTATCGAACTAAACGTTGTTATGAAATGTTGAAATGACATGAGGGAACAGGAGGCAGCGCTAGACATGTTTCTTCATTAGCATAAACACGCACTATTGGTTTATATGGGGAGATGGAGTCGTGAATTACATTTAGCGGCTGTTAAAAAGCGCTACAGCTAGTTGTAAACAAGGCACGGCTCTGATTAAAATGGTCCAACCCATGTTAAAATGTTCATAAATCAGAACAGAGGAGCTGCCGGGGAGCTAATGCTAACGTAGCGATGTTTGGTTTGTGTCTATAAAGGGACCCACTGCAAAGCATTCTGGGAAACAAATACAAGGCACAAGGGCCTACTGTATTTGAATACAATTAGATGGAGCATGTGTAAGAATCAGAATGTGATACTGTAAAAGATGGTTATGTTCAAATTAGGGATGTTACGATATCAATTTTTTTGTGTTTTACAATTATGGGAAAAAGAAACATTATCTGACTATTATTCACAATTACTGACACCATGACCAAACAACAGTGTGTACATGTGGTAGCAGCAGATTGTAGGACCCAAAAGCAGAACACAAAACAGGTTTACACAGTTTATTAGCAGAGGTGTTAAGGGCACGTCGGGGGTGGGGTCAACAGGTACAGGTAGGTACTGGACTGGGGGCGTCCACAGGTCCAAGTAGGTGCTGGAGATGCAAAGATGGCTGGGCAAGAAACTGGGAGCAGCGAAAAATTCAAATTAGTCCAAAGGTAAGAGTTTTCAAAAAGTGTCATCTCAAAAGTGCCACAAAGAGTAGTTACCACTTGTAAGAATGTTCGTTTCTGGTGTAAGCGTCAAAGAGGACCAGGAGACTGAAACATAAAGTCACAAGGGTTTTAATGAGTTCCACACAGGTAAAGTGAACAATGAAGCAACGGACTCTCCGGAAAGGATAGAAAGAGAGTCCTGAGATGTGCACGTTGACAGCTTTTATAGTGTCTCCCAATGTATGTGTGTGTGAGGCGGGTCCTCTTCTGGTCAAGTTGAGTGTTTCATGACCCTCTCAGAGTGGGGGTCACACATTCCTTAGTGAGAGGAGGTATAGATAACAAGATGTGGCCTTCATATATTGTCCACACGTCCTTGTCAGCTCCCCCGCTGGTCTGCATAGGTCTCCGTGAGTCCCCACGCATTCCACATCCACTAGTTGGCAGGTGTTATGTACATTAGCATTAATAAATCAAGGTACCAGTTTGACGTAGTGCTGCACTGCTAGAAAATACCTTACACACTGAAGGTATATAGATGAACTGGTGGTGGTGGAGCTGGGTATATATGGGTTGACTGGAGATGAGCCACAGGTGAGTATTGACAGGCCGCAGTGGGTGTTAAAAAACATGGCTCCTCCCAGGTAGGCGGGAACAGCTCTTCCGGAGTGAAAGACACAAGGAAGGAGGGGTGAAGGGAGAGTTGGAGGATCATGACAGTACATGTACATGGTCAGTAAAAATCAGATAACTGTAATAATCAGATAACCCAATAATTCGATCTGGTATAACTGTTGTATTTGGAAAACAAAGCACACGTTTTAAAATAACTTTTTTAATCTTTTACATTTTCTCTTTCATTTTTGTCTTTGCCAAATTAGAATGCCATTTTTGCAAAATTTTCCTTGTGAAAACCTGCACGTGTGAATGTAACTGTTTACATGACATTTAAATGATCCATAAAACAGGTCTCGTTGAGTTAAATATTCTTGCCCATTGCTGAATGCGCCTTCTTTACCATTCCTAGTGTTACCAGCTTTATGAAAAGAAACTTTATTCATGATCAAATTAAATGTATATTCAGATCAGTCATATAAAACATTTTACAATGAAATTTTTAAAATTCTCACATTTATTATTTTTTTCTTGTGATTGCATTGTGACTTGAATATTGATTAACCGGATAATCTTGATATCCTTACTTTAACTAATAATTAAAGAGGAGGTATTATGCAAAATTGACTTTTTGGAGATTCCATGTTAATTAAGTTGTTTCCTCATCAAAAGTATGTGTCCGGTGTCTGTGAACTGGCTCCATCGGCTCCGCTGCTGCTGCTTGTTGTTAGTGTCGCTCCACTTTGCCAATGTACAATCCGGCTCCGCACGCTTTCAGGACAAACTCTGTCCCCTCTACTCCCGGCTGTCCCTGCGCTGCGGGCGGACGTCTAGACCGCTGCTCTAGCTTTGTGTGTGGACTCAGTGGTGGAACGCTTTGTTTGGGCCTAGTGTGGTGTTGCTCGCCGGCTTGATGCACTGTGACAGCTGTCTACTCTTGGAAGCGAGGATGACAGAACTAGAGAACCGCATCTCCTTACTGACTCAAACCCAGAGCCAGTCTCATGAGCGACTCTTTGACATAGTGGTGGCAGGGGGAAATCCTAAGAGCTGATTCACACCTAAGAGTCCACACCGAGGTCCGGACTTAGAACTTACAAAGTGTTCTGTTATTTTCGTTCATTTCCTGGACTTTTGGTTTCACAGTACCTCAAAATCCGAACTATTGGACTTTACATGGCGCTGTCTCTCCTGTCGTCATGACAATGGGACCGCGTCTCATGAATGCGGAGTATAGAGGAGCTGCCAAGTTTTTGTCCTTGTTTTGAGAAGTAAACAGAAGCAATATATATATGTATAAAATAAAAAAATTACATATATTAATTAATTTTTTTGCTACTCGCTGTGATTGGACTTAAAGCAGATGACACTAATGGAAGTGTTGTGAGCATGTGGAGTTTATAGATCGCTAAAAAGATGCCCTCTATACGTCTATTTACTATCTGGTAAGAACAGTGATTTCACAGAGGTGCATCCTCTCCTATGAGTCAACAAGTGATGTCATTTAGCGTGCATGTGTTTGATATGTTCTTAAAAATGGGTCCTTTTGGTTTATCTAACGCAACAGTTTACACTACGTTGTTTTTGTGGTTGTGTACAGAGGGCATTTCTCAGTTTTGGTGGCTCTGGAAAGGAGAATAACTTAACTGACACTGATTGCGCGTGCTTTTGATGATTTTAGGCCAAATCAGGCTTATCTTTAACCCAAACAAGCAGCAGGCTGTGTTTTGGCAGAATGGTTTGCAGTTATTTTGTCTGGAAGCCTAACTTGGCTAATTTGACACTTGATGAAACCAAGAAGTCTGTGCAGCTCTCCGCAGTGCTAAAGCGGCACAATATGCGCCTTTACTGTACTTTATAACCAATGTAGGCTAAACTCTCCCTTTCTCCTCACATATGGGCTGTCGTCCTCACTTTTGCTTGTCCGGGCCTTGTTCGAACCTTTCGTAGGGTTAGCAGTATGATTCTGTCCAAGACTCAGCCCGCAAGCCTGTCACCCATGCTCCCACACAGCAATTTTCCATAAATATACAAAAACATGATACAATACAACTTCACAAACCTGATGCGATGTGCAGTAGTTTCATTAGCGCAATGCACACAGATTGTGTTGTGATAGTGTCATCAGTAAGTAAGTAATCAGTGTAGTTCTACCTGGTTGAGTCATTACTAATGGGTTACCACTACGACTTTCTTCCTTCTTGGATACCACTACTGCTCCCGGTACTTTCACTACCCTACCACTGCAACTACTACTAGCCTCCTGCAAGTTTACTGCTGCTAATACTACAACTACCACTTGCAAAGTTTAATTAATTTATATCTTTATTTTCTTATGCAAATGCTAAAGTAAATTAATATTTGTTTAGTAGACTGATTGTAAGTACCAGCATTGATGTTTTGGCTGTCTTTCAAAAAGTGCTGAAATGCCAATTCACTCAAGGTAATGTCAAATATTAAAAACAAATTTGAAAAAGTATCTGTATTCACAAAGTGTAATCTCAAATAAATACAAGTTTGATTTCTAAAGATTAAAAGAATATTTTGGTTAGTGAGTGGGATATCTTTGTTAAGGGATTTGGGTGTGTTTGATGAATTGTGTTTTTTTTGGGCAAAAAAACATATTGTGTGTGGGCCTTGGTCATCCAGAACAGTTGCATCAACTCTATTGTCTCATGTTGATGGGAAGGAGCAGCGACTCTACTCCAAGCTCCAAGGACGAAAGCGTAGGAGGCATTTCTTTTCCTATAGATAAAAGCTAATACGATTTTTAATTAATTTAATTTAAAGGCATACAATGTCACTTTTTTGTAGGCCTACACCATTCATGGCATTAAACTCATCTGTTTATATTTATTCAATTATAGGTGGATTTATTACCATACAGATACAATGAAAAGTGTTTAAGTATTTTTACTGAGCGGGGATGCCTCTCCACAGATCTGTCCTGTAATTTCATAATGGCATCTGGAGACAAGCAGTTTGTGGACTCTCCATCAGAAAAGTTACATAGTGCACCTTTATGTAATCATTTTTATTTATCTTTTTGAAATAGGGAAAGTGTATATTAATCAACATTAAAGTCAGTTGGAACAGGCTAATTTTCATTTGTTCCCTATATTTAAAGCAGCTGTAACTGTTTGTTACTTAAAAATGGGAAAAACTGAACTAGTACATTTTAAACGGTATGCAGTGGTCCAAAGTTACCTTATGCATTCTGAGCATCCTAATTATTCACCACAATGAGCTTAGTGCTTTTCCCAACTTTCAGACACCAGTGCGGAGTTTTGCCGTCTTGCTGAAGCTAACAACAACTTGCATGCTAACCATAAACTGTATTAAGAAGTGGACTAAGGGAGTGTTACGTCACCCATAGCGTTCGGCTCCAGCCAAATGAAGCTCATCGAGGCTAGAGCAGTAATGGGGGCGAATATTTGGAATTCCGACCGCAAGTATCATAGCAACCAAGGAGCCAATCCAGAGAGAGGCTGATGAAGGTAACGCCCCTACCCGCCCGCACCACCGGTTTAGCACGGAGCAGGCGCTTAGCAACACTGTCAATCAAACCTGCTGCTAATGTTAGCGAGAGTGACCTCGGGGAAAGAAGGCGTCTGAGTCGTCTGTTATTAAAGTTCATATCTTGATATACGGATACAATAGTGAAATAAAAATACGAGGGCCATGTCGAGCGGGTTAATACGAACATTTTAAGACCAAAATGACGATTTCAATGTAAAGCGAATTGGAGCCAGAGTCGACGGAGCCGGAAGCGCGCCCATGATCACTTCCTCTTTGGAATGACTAGCAGATTAGGTACATCCACTCATATATACAGTCTATGATGCTAACACACACTTACTGATTTTCGGACCATAAAATGCTTTATAATTAGAAGTAGACAGTACACTGCTGATCTATTTTGACCTTAAGAGCTGCTTGTACAATATATCTGTCCTGGGGCAAGACAAATTTTGCTCAAATACATGGGAAAAAATCAGGTACAGATTCTTTAATGTACATGGATACAACTTATATTGCAACACCATAACAGTGTACTTTTTTTTTTTGTCTTTATTCTTCATCTCTGCTTCAAATCGCTCTAAGATGATTTATCAGCTTTCCAATGAGTGAAGAAAAACTGAAAAAAAAAAAAAAAAAGAAATTGCCTTGGCCGTGTTTTCTGAAGACGAGTGCGCAGTGAAGCCAGTGTGAACCCTTGATACTGCTAAAGTGATTTGTTAAGACGTTTTTTCATCTCCGCTTTGGGAATCTCCGAAGCAAATTTCCCTTTTTTTGTTTCCCTACGTTTTGAAGAGGAAGAAGATGCTGATTGAGTTAAAACAACAAAATGTCCGCCTTCGGCTTTTGGCTGCAACCATCTCCCCTTTGAGATTTTAATTTTTATATATTTCATTTTTTTCCTTCCGCTTCTCCAGTCTCTCATTCAAAACTGGCATGGAAGGTCTGTGCACATATTGGAGTAGGCCGAGGTTGGCGCGGACAGAAAAATCCACAGTTATGGTTAGTGATTAAATTGGCTGGCAGCTCTCGCACCCCACATAAACAAGCGGGACGGCTGTGTTTATATCGTTGGAAGCTAATCCCGTTAATGAAAAAATGTGGTGATTTTTGCAGCCAGTGGTGTTAAGAGGGAGGAGAGGAGAGAAGAGAGGAGACGAGGAGAGGAGGAAAGGGGACTAGTCAATATGAATGACACCTTAATAAGAAGAAACCAAATGTCGCAATCGGGTGAAAGATACATGTCACCTGATACAGAAGATGGACTAAAGGGAGTATAGATGCAATTATTAAACAAGACATCCTTTCTTTTGTCTGCTATGTAGTTATCATCCATGACATTGTTCTGTTTTGGACATTGTGAGAAAAACGATTTGATGAAAGACACAAGCCAGCTTACTTCCAGGTTGGAAAATTGCAAAGCCCAGTGAGAGCTGATGTCACTGTAAACGCAATAACAACAGTGCGGCACGCTGTCAGCCCCACCAATGGACGGCTGTAGCAGATCATGCTAGCAAGCAGCTGATTTTTTTTTCATTTGTGCAAAAATGGCTATGTAACGCTGCCACATCCCATGAGTATCAATGATTAAGAAAAATAAAATTGGAGAACGAAGTAAGTACAGAGTAAGCAAAGAGCAGTGGGCGTGTAGCAAGTGGGCGGTGCAAAGATCTGAGTAGAGTTTAGCAATGGTGTCTCCTAGGTCTCCTTTAACAATAGTAATAACAATGCCTTACACTAATGTCCTTTACAGGCTTGTCAGTGCCTCCCAAAGCACTACACTACACTATTCATTTGCTCCACACTAGGCAGAGGCAAGCAACTTCTGTGGTCACAGCTGCCCTGGGGTAGGCAGACGTTAACGAGAAAGACTGTGGGGAACCATTGTTTAGTTCTTCCTTTCCGTACGTGCCTTGTTAACCGTTGCTAATTGTTTTGCACTCTTGAGTATTTTCATGGTTAAAGTGTTGCTAACTTACATCCAATTATATATTGCAGATCTGTATTTATGTTCTGACTAGTTTCTGCTGTCTTAACTGTTGAACTGCCTAAATAAGTTGTTTTATTTCACCAATCTGCCTCAATTAAGCTAGCGCTAAAAATAGCTCAGTGCTGTTGCGGCGCTACTGTAGTTACTTAATGTAACTCGAGTTCTCTGAAACCTATATAAATCAATGTAATGCATTTTTGTTCTGCCTTTTAAGTTTATATCGTTGCTAATACATGCACATTGTTTTCTATATTCCAGACCACACATACATTGTACCACCTTCTTTCTGCCCATTAATGAGCATTTTCAAGTTATCCAGTCCCTTGATCTTTGACCGGGATCAGCTGTTCATACTGGCGGCTAAAACCAGGGTTCATTTATTGTTAAGTTAATGTGGAGATTACTACACCATTAATGTGTCTGCCATCGACCCCTCCGACCTCCAATCGCTCACATACACACCGCATTTATACTTAGCAAGGTGGGTGAAGTGTTCTGCCTAAGGACACAACAACCTCTGACCTTCGGGATGGTGGACGAGTGCTAACTACTGAGACAGGCCACAGATATTTGGGCCATTTAATGTCCAGTGCAAGCAAAACACTCAGTGCTCTAGTAGAAGTTTAGCAGTTACTATATCAGTCTTCTCTCAAATAGTAATCTGAATATATTTACTGTGCACATTTTGAAAACAAGCCTGTTAGTCAAATATATTGCTAATATAATGTATTGTAATCACGGGTTATATAATATCATAAACATTTCAGTTAACTGCCTTTTTACAGCGGCAAGCAAATTATTAATTTATTCATCTTGCCATCAATAGTTGTCACACATTTATTTAGCACTTGGCATCTTTGCATATCTTGCAATGGCAGAGCTGTGGTTATTTTGGGGATTTAAGTGTAGTGCCAAATGCAGAGGTGGGTAATAATCAGTTATATTTACTCAGTTACATTTACTTGAGAAACCTTTTAAGAAATTGTCCTTTTCAAGCAGCATATGTTTATTCCTATTTGAGTCATATTTATACTGAAGTAATAGCACTCTTACCTGAGTAAAAGTTTTGGTTCCTCTTCCCACTGTGAGGAATTCTACAAATGACAAAAGCTTTATGTTGACAATATGAAATGTTTTGAACATTTGTGTTTCTTGCAGCTCGTATTCTTTGAAAATACCAGGATTTGTCCTTCAAACTGCATTAACTTCAAATTATAAATCAGAAGATACGCCCAGAAAGTTACTCTTACTTGAGTAGTACTTTTCCAAAATACATTTTTACTTTACTTGAGTAATTTCTTGAACCACTGCTTTGTACTTCTACTTGAGTAATAACATTCTGGAGTAACATTACCTTTACTTGAGTATATTTTTTGGCTACCCTACCACCTCTAGCCAAATAACACAACAGCACTTATCCAACCGCTGCCCAATTATTATTATTATTTTTTCCTTATTACAAACACTGTTTATTGAGCCTCCATCAGGTTGCAACAGCAGTATGTACAGTGGAAAACCATAAAATCAGGCATTTCTAGCAAATATTCATGGACACAGGACCAGAGGCGTGAAATCCAAACTGTCCCCATCAAGAGCCACTTTCTGCTTCTCTGCCATGGTCCTTGGTCCGATTTGGCCTTTGTGGATCAGGAATGTTACACCGGATTGCACCAAGATGTCTCACTCTCACACAAACAGCATTCTGGTCGCCTTTTCCACGGCCGGGGAAATAAAAAAGAAAAAGGTATTATTATCGTTGTCGTGAAATGTGGAAGTACAGGGCTAAACAGGGTCAGATTACGGGAGTACCGAGCTGGAGGATTAGTTAATTGGTACTCACAATACATACATTTGCCCTACTGCTTTTGACGCATCCAGCAATGCTACAAATTTAAAGTGGAACTAAACACCTAAACTCTCCCACAAACACATTTCAAATAGAGCTGCTAAACTAGCCAGACCTGGAGGACTAAAGAGGAGAATGATGGGGGATGAGGGGCGGGGTCTGGACATATGCGGAACAGTGTGATTGGTCTAACACGTAACCACACTTCAAACTCCGCCCCTGCAGCCATGTGTTTGTAACACAGACTGTATATATAAACGGACATAGCTAACCTGCTAGACGGCGCGTTCCAAATAAGAAGTGATCATGGGCGTGCTCCCGGCTCCAAATCACTTTACATTGAAAAATTGTCACCTCTCTCTCTGTAACTGCTGTAGTGAACCTAGCAATTTTGGTTTTAAAAAGTTTGTACTAACCAGCTCTACATGATCCTGGGTAATTTATTTCGCTATGTTGTTGGTGAATGAAGATAGGACAAAATATGCAAGACAAATCAAGTGCCTTTTTTCCCCAAGGTCGCTCCCGCTAGCATTAGCAAAAGCGTTGCTAAGTGCCCGCACCCTGCTAAACCGGCGGTGCAGAGAGAAAAGAGCTTCATTGGACTAGAGCCGAATGCTATGGGTGACGTCACACTCACTAGTCCACTTCTTTATACAGTCTATGGTTCGTAATCAGATATACCTGGCTGTAATCAAGAAAGTCTTGTGTGATGTCATGTAGTACTTGAAAGTGCAGTGGCCACTAGAGGCAGCACACACACTTAAGAGAAGAAACCTGCAAATTTACCTAGTTTGTATAAAAAATGCCCAAAAAGGACAGTACATAATGCTATTAAAACACCATATACCATACAGCAGTTTAGTAGCAAAATAAATAAATAATTTTGTGTTTAGTCCCACTTTAATCAGGCGCAGTGGGCTAGATCTGAGTCAGGATCTTGCTCAGGAGTACACAATGTACACTTTATTGTCTCTATAGGATTAGTTTTCCTTCACATTTGACCCATCGTTTAATGCCACTAGGGCAGTCTGCCAGGAGCAGTGGGACCCATCTCCAGATCTTGAGCTAAGCTTGGTCAGGACTACTTTAGCTGGAGGATTTTACCTGTTGTGATTTTGCGAACATGGAACGCTCTTGCTGTGAGGCAAAAGTGCTACTATAAACTATATTTGAAAGGTAAAACAGAAAGAATGTTGTGTGAGTAAACAGGTTAAACAGCCTCGCAACTCGAAATAGTTCTCACCGCACTTTAGGTCAAACGAACTGAACCAAAACATAATAATAACAGGGATTAATATTTCCTCCTCACTTGACGTCTCATGGTCTATTTCTCTCGTTTTGATCGTTACACTGGGGTTTGTTTTGGTTGTGTTCACAGTGCTATGGAAGCTTGTTTACAAGTGTAAGTTGGTCAGAGTCGAGGCTGGTTAGCATTCACATCACAAGCAAAGCACACTGGAGTCCACTTGAAACTGTACTTCTAACGCATGGTCTTGGTAAAAGATGATACAGCAAGTGTGGACTTAGGAGCCTGTATTTTCATACTTCATAGTTTTTTAGGGGTGGAACGATTCTAATTCACTATAGGGTTTGATCCACGATGCATGACCTACAGTTCGATTCATCACGATTCACCATGGTACGTAAAATAAAAAACAGAACAAAAAAAAACGAATTCATGTAGTTATTTCAACTCTGGTGATAAAAACTGACAAGTAGGGCTGGGCAATATAGGACAAGAATCATGATTTTTTTTTTTCCCCCCCATATTGATCGCTTGAGGATGCTTTACTACTACTGTAGCCACAGCAGCCCTGGGTCAGACTGGCGGAAGTGAGACTGTCAATAAGTGCTACTGGCCCCTCCGACCACCACCACCACTCACACACCACATTCATACTAGGCAATGTGGATGAAGAGTCTTGCCTAAGGACACAACAACAGTTTTGATCGCTGGTGACCCTCTGTGGCACCTGGTATTCCCAGTGATCTCCAATCCGAGTACTACCTAGGAGATTTGGCCACAGCCTTTAGAATGCAGCCGTTATGTAAACAAACACTGCTAGGCTTGACAACTTTATGTTTTTGCTCAGCAGTAGCCTGTGTAGTTCAGGCAAAATCATGATATTTTGGTATTTTTAAGACATATTCCTGGACAAGAGTCGAAGGGTGTGAAATCCGAACTGTCCTCATCATAAGAGCCACGTTCTGCTATTCTGCCATGGTCCTTGGTCCGATTTGGCCTTTGTGGTTCGTGAATGTTACACCGGATTGCACCAAGATGTCTCACTCTCACACAAACAGCATTCCAGTCGCATCCTTTGGTTTTCCGGCGCCGAGGGGAATAAAAGAGGAGAGGAATTATTATCGGACTCCGTGAAATGTGGCAGCGTAGCTAAACGGAGTCCTCATCTGAAGGGCAGAGCGTAATTAAAACATGAAACGTGCAGCAGTAATGTGTTATGGTGAAAGCCCCCGAGGCAGAGATTGCGACACCGAACTTCATTCAGCTTTTGCCCCTGAGAAAAACTAGACAAGTATATAGTGGTTCTTGAAATTCAAGTAAAGAGCCCCAAAGCTGACACACAAAAGGAATAGAGAGGTCACTGGCTGTTTTTTTTTTCTGCAAAATGTTTCGTTTTGTATGGATTTTGGTTAGTAATGAGAATAGCATGGATTTAAGTGTGCAAAATTCCTCCTCCCACAACCTTGAGAGACAGGAGACACAACCACTCTGCCAAAGTAACACTAGAAGGGCATGGACACTCTACTCAGAGAGATCAGGAATCTAACCCACAACTGAGAGGAGACGGCAGGATAACCACTCTACCAAAGGAAAATTTGTCTTAAAAACCAATGAGGAGTACCTCATGGATCTTAAGCCAGGAATCTTGGTCAGGAGTACCAAGCTGGATCTTTCACCTGATCTGAGCAACTATTCAGTACCAGGATTCTTTTTATAGATCTCAAAGCCAGGATCTTGGTCAGGAGTACCTAGTTGTGTCATTTTCCAGATCTAAAGGTAGGATCATTTTCAGGAGTACCTAGCTGGACCTTTCTCCGGATCTTTAACCAGAATCTCATTCAGGAGTACCTAGCTGAATCTTTCATGAGATATGAGCAACTATCTTGGTAAGGAGTACCTAACTGAATCATTTTCTGGATCCTGAGTCAGGATGTTGATCAGAAGTATCTAGTTGGGCCATTCTCCAGATCTTCAGCTAGGTTAATTTTCAGGAGTACCTAGCTAGACATTTCTACAAATCTTGAGCCAGGACCTTGTTCCAAAGCACTCAGCTGTACCATTCACCAAAACTTGAGACAAGATTTCTTTCAGGAGTACTTAGCTGGATCGTTCACCAGATGTGAGCACCTATCTTGGTCCTGAGCACCTAGTTGGCTCATTCTCCAGATCTTGAGCTAAAATCATTTTCAGGAGTACCTAACCAGAGCTTTCTATAATTCTTGAACCGGGACCTTGGTCCGGAGCACCTAGCTGGACATTTCTCCATATCTTGAGCCAAAATTTCTTCAAGAGGAGCTAACTGGATCTTTCACCACACATGAGCTATCTGCGTCTGAGTACCTAGTTGGACCCTTCTCCAGATCTGAGCCAGAATCTTGCTCAGGAGTTCCTATTTGGGTTCTCTGGATATAGAGCTAGGATCATTTTCAGGAGTACCTAGCTGGACCTTTCTCCGGATCTTGAGCCGGTGTATCTTTCACGAGACTTGATCATTCTCCAGATCTTCAGCTAGGATTATTTTCAGGACAACCTAGCTGGACTTTCCACCAAATCACGCCATGATCTCAGGAGTAACTTGCCAGGAATTAGCTTATTAGCGAGTTGCATTTTTGAGAAACTAGAAAACCCACTCAACTTTGCTGTTCATCGAATGCAAGATCTGAACATTTATAATAATTGAAGGATGGTCTAAAAGCGTACACTGTAGCTTATTGTGCGTTATTTCTCCTATATACTCATTTAAGCCCAGTTTGTCCATCACAACTTGCTTTCGTCCCGGCCACAAGCAATTTACTTTTCAAACGGCGCTTTGAAACGGGAGAGATAATAGCTATTGTTGTCCGCTGTTTTTCTCTATGTCCAATTTAAGCTGTATGTATTTGGGGTAAAAAATAAAATAAAATGCCGCGTCCATTTAAGTTAGAACTAATCAGGCTTCGCGTTTGATCATTTCACTCGGTTTACACCTCTGAAAGAAAAGAAAAAAAACAACAGTCTTTTGTCCAAATTCAAACGCGGACGAATTGAAGCGCGGTTGCCAGATGTGGTGAGAAAAATCCAGGGACAACAACACAACTTCACATCGGCCCAGAACAAAAGAACGTAATTATTGTCGCCGTTTGATTGACAGACTCATTCGCCACAACAGGAAGCGGCTTTTTATTTTATTTTGGCGGGGTGACAGGAGCAGGGTGACAGGACAGGAGCGCTCATATCTCGGCTCTGCGTCCGATTCTGATGGATTTTGGTTTTGACACATGAAGCGCCCAGAGGTTTTGCTTCAAATGGGTTATTAAAGGCGATATATTAGATTTACAAAGGCTGTTTAAAGGTATTTTGTATTCTTCAGGGTTTCAACCATTTTCTGAAAATTTTATCAGTGATATAAAGAATTGTTTAACTTAAACGTGAACTGTAACGTTATTGTTTGGGGGTCTGCCACTTTCCTGTCGCATTTGGAGAGGTTAGAGCTTTACCTGGATTGTTCCGTAGTATGGCATTAAACTCGTCCATCTCTATGGAGACAAGTAGGTGACAGACTTTCCACCAGAAGTTACTTTGTCCACCTTAAAGTAATGCTCCACCTTCGCACCTTGATCCAGAACAGTTAAAGCAGCACTACTCAAGTTATGGCTTTGTCTTGAAGGTTCCACTTTAAATTTACCACTTGCAGACATGAATGAGGCATCACCTGGCCAAGTTACAGATCAGATCTGTGGATGGACAAACCAGCTCAGAGAATGAATGTATTAAAGTATGTTTAGCAATAAAAACACATACTCCATATTTCATATCAAAAGGTTATTTTAGGATCATTTGCACTTTGTTGTAGTAGTCGTAGTAGTATCCTTGACCAAATGCAGTAAATCACTGTCTGTTTGAACACTTGGATTAGTGTCCTGCAGCCCTGGTGGCTTAAATGCACCTAAACCTGTTGATTTTAGCAGTGCGCATGCTAAAATATACGACACAAACTCAAATCAGAAGTGGATATCCCGATTAGTGGTGGCCATGGTTCTAATAAAATACCTGTATATCACTAGCTTAATCCTGTCGCAAGTTGGACTAGTGGCCACTCCATTGGTACTGCAGCGAAAGATTTTCTGCAGCCTCTTAAACTGGCAGCCATGTTAAGGCCCTGGGGCTTGGTCTGAGGAGAGAATCATTCAGAGCAGTGCATAGAGCAAAGGGTTGGCTGTACCACCTCTGCTTTATTCAGATGTGGAACCATTATCTCTGTTCTCTCACACACCAAAATGCTTGTTATTAAGATAAGGATGGTGATTTTTCAAGTTGTAATAAAATACAGGTATTTATGATTTTGGCCATTTACAAAGGGAAAAAATGCCTTTGATCCAGAATAGATAGTTCTTCAATTTTTTTTTTTATGAAGGTGTGAGTTGAGTCAGCAGCACCACCACCTTCCCAAGTGAAGGATTCATCTCCAGCGTCACTTCCCCCACGGCCTCGTCACAGGCCTTGGACCTGTCTGTGACAGCCCCAACAGAGGTTTCAGTCCCAGCAGC
>KN484979.1:0-24087 GCA_000787095.1 Periophthalmodon schlosseri
TGCTGCAATATCTTTTTTGAAAACACTAAAAAGTATAGGTTTTGCATTAAGTTGTAGGTTTGCTCGATAATCCGATCGATAAATCCCTTTGAAACCACATATTCAATTTTGTTTGAATTCTTTGCACGAGGGGGTTAAAATTTGTCCACTTAAATACTCATAATTTCTGGGGTTCTTTCGCAGAAGCAGAGTGGCGCAGCGGAAGCGTGCTGGGCCCATAACCCAGAGGTCGATGGATCGAAACCATCCTCTGCTAACTGTTTTGCATTTTAAGTTTTTATTTATAAGTTTGCCCACAGATTATTTTGACAAACAGACACATATATGACGGTTTTAAAATATTATAGATACATGTATACATTCTCATCAATAAAGCAGACACTATTTTTGGGAATTAGCTTACCATGCGGTTAACTGCAGGTAAAGTATATAAAATAGACTACTAACATAATTTTAGTGTCCTGAATAAAATGTATTACTACTAGAGACAAACTTGTACTAAACTCAGGATCAGTAAAGTGTACAACAACCACGAGCAATGTACATCTGGCTCCATCTTCTGGTTGATGTTGAACAATGATCAAATTCTAAAACAAAGTGAACACGTGGAATCTTGAGTCATGTTAACGCCAGTGTTTTACTCTCTTGTTGTGTTTACAGAAATGATGCAACTTATAAATATTTTCAAAAGAGAAGAAAAATGAAAAAGCTTACAGCACCTGGTATTCCCAGGCGGTCTCCCATCCAAGTACTAACCAGGCCCGACCCTGCTTAGCTTCCGAGATCAGACGAGATCGGGCGTGTTCAGGGTGGTATGGCCGTAAGCGGAAGATCATACCCTAGAAAGTCTATTTATATCAATAAATTGGATTCAGATTTGTTTTTATATATTTTAAATGGGGAGGTTTTTTTTCTCTGAAAGCATCAGAGCACAGGTCAACAGAACCAGTCGCGAGTCATTGACCTATTGAGGAAGGGACTTTGCTCTCTGCTTGGTGAGTTGAGCTATTCACTTGCTCAACGGAGCTCAACTCTTGATAGTCAATGGGCATCGGGATCCATGCTCAGGACTTAAATACACGTACACACTTACACACAACTGGGCTTTTACACAGTGGACCGCAGAGGGCGCTGTTTTACACCGTCATCCCTTTGCCTGTGAACATAGACTGTATAAAGAAAATATATATAGTCTATGCCTGTGGACGAATGTGTGAGTGAAAGATTGGTGCTTGTCAGAGACTTCGTAGGCGCAGATTGGCTGCCAGGCTCCATGTCCCAGGGCAGCTGTGACTACAAACTGATTGTGTCTGAATGTATAAAATTGTAAAGTATGACTCAGAAGTGTTAAATAGGACAAGTGCCTTATTATTCCTGTGACCTATCATCAAAGTGGACAAAAGTCAAGTATTTGCTTTGTTCATTTCATTCATTCATTTTCATTTATCTTTATTTCTACAGGGAGAGCCCAATGAGAATACTCTGATTCTCTTTTTCATGAGCGCCCTGTTAAAATACAGAACAATACAAATAAAAACAAACAAAACAAATAACTACATAGGTCCATTTAAAACATTAAAACAGGGGCAGGTGTGAGTATAAATGTTTATCACCAGATTATTAAAGAGCATTTCTAGCACCAATGTATCACATTTTGCACGTTTTTCAAATGTATTCCATTTTTGGGAAGCAAAACCAAAGCTTTTTTTCACATTTCAGTTCCGGTATGGCCATTTTTTAGATGTAGACAATCTTGTGATTTAGCAAGTGAGATATTCAGGCAGTCTGTTAAGTAGGCCCTTATAAATACATTTTATACAGTCTTGACATTTCTTTGTGGGTAACTCTGTCTATGAGAATCATCTGTTATGCACCTCCCAATGGAAGCAGGGGGAGACATTGTTTTGTGTTGAGTGTTTATGTCTCTGGGTCTTAAGTACTGGCCTAGACTTGGACTAAAGGGGGATCATGTCTTCTTGTCCCAACAATCTGTCAACAGGCCTATATAAGTAATCCTGCATCTTCAGGACACTCTCCCCGAAGGGCTCAAAATTATGCTGTCCAGCGTGGTCAGTAGTGTCCATGCACCTTCACTTGACTCAAGTCATTTGCATTAAATTTGGGTTTAAATGACATACATTAATGTAATACAATGATGCTTCCAGCTATTGTTTTTTTTCTATTTTGCACTGCTTCACTCCTGTCTATACCACATTGGGCAAGTATTTCTGTCCTGAAGTGGTTAAAAGCCACCTTAATGTTTAATATAGTAACTTTCACAAGAAAAAAAATATTCACAAATGCTACCACATATACTGGTCTTAATATTTCACATTTATGTGGGGAGTATGGGACCAAACTTAAGGTTTGAAACTGCTGACAGACTTATAGTCTATTAGGCTTACATCTGAGTGTGTGCCATTACAGTTCAAAGTGATTTCTTAACTTAGATGTGTCAGCATCAGTTAAATGCGGTCACTTTCCCTGACTGCCCTGGACGCCTTAAATCCTCGCAGTTAACTTTAATTTTTGCGCATTCGCTTTCCTCCGTCCTCCTATATGTCATTTCCTGTGATAAAAATGGTGGCCAGTGCTCGGGGAGGCGACTGAGTCCTCTTGGCTAGAAGCTCTTTGCCTTTTCCACAGTGGAAAGTTTGGCTCCGAGTCCGCGGTGCAGAGAGCGAGAGCAGCGGTGAGCGGCTGGAGGTGAGTCCGTGCCACCGAGCGCGGAACACGGCAGGGCCACAGAGTCTCCCCGCTGCCTGGTGCTTCTGTGGCGAGTGACAGTGAAATTTAACATGGCTTCCGAAAACTACTGCAGCTCGCCAACCAGCCCCAGCCCCTGAATGCGGCACAAACAGCGGTGGAAAACTGCAGCGCGAGCGGAGGAGTGCCACTGACGCATGTGACGCACGGTGACACAGAAGTTAAGGACAAGTTTGGAGCCCGCTGTAGAGAAAAAAGCGCAGTTTTAAAGCGAGATGCACAAGAGTTTGCGTCGTTGCAGAGTTTTTAAAATGCGTAGGCGAATTAAAGAAACAGTCTTCGTTCTGTAAAAGTGGCAGGCCTTATATAATTAACTCCTTTTTGACTCATTTCTAAACGGGACCAGTGATAAAATAGGGTAATAAAGGGTTAATGCATTTTAATGATAATGTATGCCAAAAGATGTACTTACTAATTGATTTGTTATTTATTGTGAAAAACATATTTTTCTGGCTCAGAGAAGCTTGCACTGGACAGTTAGTTTTGGGGTTAAATTCTAGGCCTAATGGACTAGGCCTATTTATTGAGTTTTGAAGGAATAGGCTTTATAGGGAGTTTAATTACAACTGTTTTAGTGAATTTAATTAATGCCATTTGTTTATTTTTTTTATTTGTTAATGTTATTACATTAGTTCAACATGAAAACTACTTATTTTAAATTGTAATAGGCTTCTTCAGTTTGCTGAATGTCACCTCCCACTCTTTACCTTCATTTCAAACTATGTTAACATGTTAAAGGTGTAATAGTTAAGTAATGGAGGGTCTGACACTTGTTTGTCTGCTTGGAGCTGTTATTGCTTTGCGGGAATGTTCCACAGTATATCTATCTTACATATATTTTATTATTATTTTTATTACAAAATACTTTGAAAACATGCATTTTTACTGTGACTGGGGTTGCCTGACCTGTAATTTGGTCTGATGGCTTCGCCTTGACCTGCTTATCTCCTTGAACATAAGTACGTTTAATGCTATATAGTAAAACAGTCGAGGCAAAGTAGTAACATACCCTTGGAGACAAGAGTGGCAGGTAGCAGACACTCCACAGAAAAGTTACACAATGAACCTTTAAATCTTACAGCCAATATTGTCTGTATTATTATTAATAATCCTAATTCTGTGCGTGCTGATATTTCTTCATCGTGGTGTTTTTCTTCAGTGGACGCAAAGCTGGAGTGGACCATGGTTCTATCATGAGTGAGCAGCCCCTGGACCTTTGGTGTAAGTCATAGCTCTAAACCAGGGTTGGGCAATTATTTTACCCCGAGGGGCATATTTAAATCCAGGCATGTGGTGGAGGTCCAGAAAAATGTTTTCATAAAATGTTAGATGGAAGAGATGGAATTTTTGGAATTAAATGTTGAAAAGTCCCTATCTGTTGCTGTTGCTGGCCTCCATTTGCTTCAAAAGAGGCGTTACGTTCATTAAAGCATCTTCTGGCTAAATTAAATTACACTGATGTACTGGAGATTTGAACTGGGACTGGCTAAATGCAACTTCTGATACATTTAAGAGGTTTTCTGACTATTATTATCACCCATTTAGTCAATCTACCTACGAGGCCTAATCTCAAAAGTCCAGATAGGCAATTTCCTGTAAAAATATACGCGACTGTAAACTATTACTATACTATAATAATTACTATCAAAAACTTGCGCTGGACAGATTCACTCAGGCCTAAAATGCCCAGGTCAGGGGTAAAAAATAACGCATCACAAATACTCAGAGTCGATTTTTGGGGTAATTGTACTTTTTCACGTAGATTTTTAAAGTTGCAGCTGCATATACTTGTAATTGAGTATAGATCTATCCATGTAATTGTAATTAGTTACATCTTAAATCATAATAGCTACTAAGTACTGTACACGGCCCAATTTTTCCAGTCCACAGCTGTCTCTGCTCCTTCATAAACATACAAATACACACAACAGCATCTTCTCCTTCTCTGATTGGCCAAAGCTCAGAGAATATGCAGACTGTGGTTTAAAACAACTAATTCAGTTTTAGCCTTTTTAACCGATCAAGTTTTGTATAAAAGTGTGATCTAAAATGTTTCTAATTGCGCTAAAAGGAACTAGTACTCTGAGTGGTATTTCTCATGCGTTCTTTTTACTTGAGTACAATTTTGGCAGCAGTACTTGTTATTAGCCATGTACTTTTTCCACCACTGTAATTTTCCTTTTGTATCTTCAGTCTGTGAGCAGTGCCAGCTCCCCTTCACAGACCACTGTCCCACCCACGGCCCACCTGTGCTGGTGCGGGACACGCCGGTGCCTCTGGGGACAGTGGGTAGGGCCTCTCTCACGCCCCCTGCTGGTGTAGAGGTCTTCACTGAGGGGCAGGAGGTGGACGTCCGCTGCACCGGCCCTGGGTTTCCTTTAGGGGCAGTGTTTGGGCCCTACGAGGGAGAGCTGGTGACTAAAGACAGGTCATCTGGCTTTTTCTCATGGATTGTAAGTGCAATATTGTTTTTTCTGCAAACAAATTCTTGTACCTCAAAGGCTTTAGTAAACGAATTACTCAGTTAATAAATATAATTGGTAGTTTTCAGATTCTAGAATGTGATGATGTCATACTCCCAGATGGGGGCCAACAGCCACTTTTCCCTGTTGATTACATTGTGCTTTGCCATGAAATATCCAAAAGGAAAATTCACAAATGTTCAAACGGATTTCTATTATTGACTGGACCCAAGAACTCACTCACAAGAAGCTGCCCCCATTTCTATTAAATATTATTGGCTTATAGAATGTTGTGATGTCATCTGAAACCCAGCAATAGTTATGTATGCTTTTCAGTTCAGTTAATTTGTTAGCCAACGATTTCACATCTTTTAAAAATATGAAGGGTAGATGTATTGTATATGTACACTGCCTGGCCTAAAACCAAAAAAAAAGGTCACACACTTGGTTGGACTGCCTTTGATTTTGATTACAGCATTCGCTGTGGCATTGTTTCGATAAGCTTCTGCAATGTCACAAGATTTATTTCCATCCAGTGTTGCATTAATTTTTCACCAAGATCTTGCATTGATGATGGTAGAGTCTGACCGCTGCACAAAGCCTTCTCCAGCACATCCCAAAGATTCTCAATGGGGTTAAGGTCTGGACTCTGTGGTGGCCAGTCCATGTGTGAAAATGATGTCTCATGCTCCTGAACCACTCTTTCACAATTTGAGCCTGATGAATCCTGGCATTGTCATCTTGGAATATGCCCGTGCCATCAGGGAAGAAAAAATCCATTGATGGAATAACCTGGTCATTCAGTATATTCAGGTGGTCAGCTGACCTCATTCTTTGAGCACATACTGTTGCTGAACCTAGACCTGACCAACTGCAGCAACCTATTACCTATTTGCCTAGTTAAATTCACGTGGCGACTTTTTTTTTTGGCCAGGCAGTGTATATGAAAGTAGATGTATTCATTCAAATCATACGTTCAAAGGTATTGACAAATCTCAAAAATGTTTGAAATTGGTTCCTCTATGCATTGGAATTGATGAAAAAGACAATTTCACCCAAGTGTAACAATATATGGATAATGTGTAAATTGGATAATAGCTTTATAAGTAATTTTCAACATTACATGGTAGTGCTTTCTATTCCCATGTGGCCTTATATCTGTGTAATCCCTCAGTCGTCCAGGTAGGTTCCATAGTGGTCCATGGGCGTGTACTAGTCTATGTGTCTTATACTTGTGAAAGATACAGCTCAAGATCATTCTAAAGCTATTCAGGAAAGGTTCATTTCTGTCCTTTAAATGTGACTTTTTTACTATTGATACTTGTTCAAATAAGTATCTAGTTTTGATATTAGTTTTAGTATCGATTAGTATCTGATTTTCAGTACTTTTGACAACCCTAAAAGCATCAGTAAAATCGTATGCTTACCATGTTTTCACAGATCGTTGATTCGAACAACACTTACCAGTCGATCGATGGAAGCGATGAGACCAAAGCAAACTGGATGAGGTAGTTATTACTTACAAATGTGCATATCTTGCGTTACTGTGGTAGAGTGGTTATCCTGTCTCCTCCTCTCAGTAAGTAGGTTGTGGGTTAGACTCCCAATCTCTCTGAGTGGAGTGTGCATGTCCTTTTTGTGTTACTGTAGCAGAGTGGTTATCCTGTCTTCTGCCTCTCAAAAAGATGGCTGATTTTTGTCCTGTTTGTCCAGGTTTGTCCGCACTTCTTCAAATGACAGTGAAAGAAACCTCACGGCCTTCCAGCGCGGTAAACAGATCTACTTCAGAGTGTGTCGCCCCCTGGTGGCCGGAGAGAGGCTCAGAGTGTGGTACAGCTCAAAGTATATCCAGAGACTGCACAGTGTGTCCCAGGAAAAAATCGACCAAAGACTAAAGACAGGTGAGGGAAAGATGGAGTTAAAGTGCGTATGACAGTTTTTTCTTTCCAGTTTTTACTTATTTTGGTTGTTTATAATAATAATAATAGAATATATAATATAATAATAATATATAATATAATATAATAATGTGTTTTGTAAATATAAATTATAGTTTTACACAACTCAAGATGCAGTTTGCGATGAAAACTTGAAAAATATGTTGAAAATTACAAGAAGTTGACAGTTCTGTTTAAGAGACTTCCACATTGATGACATGACACTGGGGAGAATTCTATCCAAAAGTTAATTGCAATTTACACACAAGATTTTTATTTTTTTTTCCTGACACTTTAAACATTATTTCAACAAAATAAAGCTGTTTTTTTATGTTCCATTTTTATATTTTAATTTGTCAAATAATAATTTCTGTGTACATTAGAGAGTTTTGGAGTTTCGATTTTCCATGATTTTCAACCAGGAAGTAACATTTTAAAACCAAAAAATTGGACAAACTGGGTAAACAAGTGTGCATTTTTTAACAATATTTTAAATGGAATGATCTTGAGTTAAATTAGTAGTTCAATCTGTATAGGCACTTTAAGGTCCTATTGTTAAAAGACAACAATCACGTCTTTGGAACTGAATAATGCGACCACTTGCTGAAGCTATTGATACTTTATAGTAACATCACGCTGGGGGTGTTCTACATGCATCTCTAATGGTGGAATTTTCATCAGTTACCATGGAGACATAATGCACACATTAGCAAACACTGTCAAAAAAGTTTTAAGATAGTTTTAAAACTCAAGAAAAATACAAAATGGATTTAAAAAACACATTTTCAGGAGCCTGTGATCAGTCTGAGCGTCCATGGTCCTGTTGTGTAGGTGTTTGATTTTTAACAAAAAAGTGACAGTGACTAACTGAAAAAAACTGTTGGCTAATGCTAGCTAGCTTGTGACTGTAATTTTATGTGTGAGACCTATTTAACAGTACAGCTCACTGGTTATAGTACCAGCTAATTCAGTTTTTATGGTCAGACTGTGTTAAAATAAGCACAGATTAAAGTCAAATAAAGCCTCAGACAGAGCAGAGCCTACAGTTAGCATCACACCCCCAGGGAATGTTGATGACATCAGCTGCAAAGTATCAATTGTGAAAAATATAATTAACATTTTGTCTGACAGAGAAGATGTTGAACTTTGTGGAAGTTTTTGTTTCATGTGGATAGGCTCAGTAATTACAGAGATATTAACCATAAACCAGGTCAACACATCTGCATCTGACAGTTAAACAGTGAATTCCACCTTGTTTTTAAACTGTAGGGATTATATAATGTTGTAATATCACATGAATGCAACCGGCAGCTCAGACTTTTTAAAACTATACACTTTAAGTTATAAAATGTGAAATACAGACGCTAAGACATCCAGAAGTAGGTTAAAAGTGTAGATCTGATTTGTGCAGGTCCTGAAGTCTCATCCAACTTAAAAACAAGGGAAGACTCAGAAGACCAGCCTCCTGCAAAGAGGAAGAAAATCGACCTGATTTTTAAAGACGTTTTGGAGGAAAAGTGTAAAGTCCCACTGCACACGCTGACCCTGAACGCAGCAGACACATGTAAAATCCCACCGCAGAGCCAGACCTTGAGCGCAGCACAGGACGGTGGTTCATGTGGGCTGGTTTTGAAGCAGGAACCAGAGGAACCATCAACATCTTTCTGTCCGAACTGCGTGAAGCTTAAACGGAGGGTTGCTGAGTTGGAGGCAGAGATAGAACGTCTCCGGGGGCAACAGGCCACGCCAACAAACGACCAGACCCCACCGCCTTGTGTTGAACAGGCACCTGTTGAAGAGTACCAAGGTGAGTCTCTCAAACTACACTCAACTACTCAAATACACAGCCAGAGAGTTAAATGGGCTGTACCTGATTTGAAACAAGTGAAGTTTGTTTCAGAATGAACTGAACTGAACTCTCTCCAATCATAACAAAGAAACAATTGTCTGGGATAGTCACAAACAGTGGTTTGTGAATGGTTCTTATCCAACAACTGATCTGGGGTCTCATTTATAAAGCATGTGTACGTACAATGAGATGTATGTGAATTTCCATGTTAACTTTGTTATCAATAACAACACAACTTTCAATAGAAATGATGATTAGTCCAAAAACTCTGAACTTTGAGCATCGGGTATTTCAGAGGTGAAGAAAGGAGATCTGAAGGAGATCTGTGTTAAGAAAGATGAGAATTGTGCATATTTGAGGATGTTTGTGGAAGTTTGTGTTTTGTCTGTACGTACACTTTTAGTAAGAATTCCAAGTTTTATAAATGGGACCCTAATTGTATATAATTACCTGGCCATTTGTTTCCTTATGGTTCTCATCCAAGAAATTGCCTTTTAAAATGTACAGCCAATATTATTCAGTCTCATTCTTTGCTCTTACAATACAATGTATGGAACAATAGGTGTTTTCCTGATTTAGAAGAAATAAAAGTCAGGTACAGACCCTTCAGGTCCTATATTACGTAAAATTGACTCTTGTGAGCTTTAAGCCATGTTAAAATATTGTTACCTCATCACATACCTGGAGTTGTGTTTTGTTTCATTCAAACATGTTGGAGAAATCCTTTGTAATTAGTCTATCTGCATCTCCAAAGCTCAAAACGCAATGTTCCACCTTGTGACGTCATGAAGCGGTAGTTTTCAAGTTAACAATTACCTTTTACCTTTTGTTTAGTAGACATTGAAATTTCAGGGCTAAAATTATCCAAATGATTTAGTGAAGGTGTATGGAGTTTAAAAACCCAGTGACATCACAAGGTGGAACAGAGTGTTTTCTGTTTGAGAGAAGAACTCAGCCTAAAAATGCAGGGTTTGTGTGTTAAACATGTGTGAATGAAACAAAACACAACTACAGGTATGTTTTTGATGAGGAAACAACATTATAATATAGATCAGAAAATAGTGTAATATGAGCCCTTTAAATTAGCAGTATATATTTTGAAAAGCTTTTGACAAGTTTAGATGTTTTATACTCGAAATTTGGGGTGCATGAGTCTTATGTTGTTGAAGATAATTAAGCCCAAAGGATTGAAACAAGAAAACTCTATATTGAAACAAATTTGAAATAATCTGATTTTAAGATTTGCAAAAATAGAGCCATGCTAGTTTTTCATGACAAAGTCCTGGCTAAGATCTGCAGATACGTGCTAACCCTGTAGACCAACAAACACAAATGTAATCACAGTATATGTATAAAAATGTGCATTAAACCATGCATTGAGGAAGTAGATATTTAAATATGTCAAATTTGTTCGTAGCTGTCACAAAGCATTTTTTCTTTTTTGCCACTAGCACAGCTTTAGAACAGACTTTTCAGACAGACGAGTAAAACAGAGTGGAACATCCAATCAGCTCCAAACAGTTATCAAAGAGTCACATGGCACTTTCTAATAAATTGGCAAAGAGAAAATGTTTCATATTCAGATCAAAACTGTGTGTCGTGGTCTAATTGATGTTATAAGGTTCTGCTTTTACAATATACTTTCTGGAGGGAAAATAGGATTTACTAATTTACGAGGAAAAAAGTTGAGTGTGTTAATATCTATAAAATGATCCAGTGTTACTCCAAGTTCTGCTTGTTTTTTTTTGTAGCGATGGAGTCTCTAACACCGTCTCAAGTTGTTTTTGACGAAGACGAGCAAGACTTGGACTCTGCGGATGAGTCCATGTCCACAGACCTGGTCATCTCCCCGGACGACTCCTCCAAAATCTCCTGTGCGGGCGGTCGACGAATAAGACGCTTTAAACAGGAGTGGCTCAAAAAGTTCTGGTTCCTTCGATATTCCCAAACGCGCAACGAAATGTGGTGCCATGTTTGCCGCCAATACACTGTCCAATCTTCACGGACTTCTGCTTTCATAGTTGGTTCGAGACAGTTCAAAATCCACACTATTAAACTCCACAGCCAGAGCAACTTGCACAAGAAATGCCTGCAGCTTTACAAACTGAGAATGCATCCGGAAAAGACGGAAGAAATGTGTAAAAATATGACATTGTTGTTCAATTCGGCATATCATTTGGCTTCGGAAGGACGGCCATATTCGGAACTGCGATCATTGGCGGAGTTACTGAAGAAATGCGAACTTAAGCTAGTCGATCAATACATGAATGAGGGAGATTGTCAAATACTCATTCACCACATTGCAAGAGCATTAAGGGAAGATTTAGCCGAGAAAATGCGACTGTCTCCATTTTTAAGTGTAATTATGGATGCACAAAACAACGATTTGTTTTCGGACACGGTAGCGGTTTACGTCCAGTTGTTGACAAATGATGGTTCACCCAATACCGAACTTCTATCATTGCAAAGATTGTCAATTGCAAATGTTGAGGGCTGTCTCCAAGCGTTAGAACAAGCTTTTAGTGTTACTGGCTTGCAGTTTCAGGAGTTGTTAGTGGTCGGATTTGGCGTAGATGGAGCAAATATTTCTTTAGCGACCAGAGCGGATTTGTACGTTGCTTTGCAGAAGATATTCCCATGGATTTTGTGCCTTCCTATTATGATAAGTCGACCACATTTGGAAATTCTGGATGCGATTAGTGGCAAAGAGCTGTCCTGTTTGGAAGATTTGGAAAACAATCTTAAACAGTTGCTGAGTTTCTATCGTTACTCTCCTCGAATGATGTCCGAGCTTAGGGACGCGGCACCAACTCTGTCTGAAGAAACCGAATTTCTGGGCGATATTCGAGCAATTCGTTGGGTCATCAGTGAGCCAAATGTGCTTAACGCGCTGATAAAAGATTATTTTGAAGTTGTTGCTCACTTGAAAGAAATTAGCGCACAAACACAAGGTGCCGACGCTTCTGCCATTGCTTTATCGCTTCTACAGTTTCTGTTAGATTACCAATCAGTCAAACTAATGTACTTTATGTTAGATATCATTGCTGTATTGTCGAGATTGGCTCTAACATTTCAAAGCGATGTCGTACTGGTGTCCAAAGTGGAAAACAAAATTGAAGAAGCCATTCAGGACATAGGCCTCCTTAGCAATTCCCCAGGCGAGTACCTCCAAGAATTTGAAGACAACTTTCGAGACAGTTTTAATGGCGTGGATCTGAAAAACTTGCTTGTCGCAGAATCAAAATTTCAATCAATTCGTGAAAAGATTTGCAACAAAAGTCAAGTTACCTTGAGTCAACATCTAGAATCACAAAGTTGTTCATTTGTCAAAGCGTGCAAGGTTTTTGACTTGTCTGCGTGGCCCGAAAATATGGAGGAAATGCACACTTTTGGAGACGAGGAAATACAGATAATTTGTGGACATTTGAAGACATTTCCCTCATTTAGACAGGAGCTATCCTGTTCTGAAGCTAGGAACAATATAACATGCGAATGGCAAGGACTAAAGTTCAACTACAATTCTAGCGGTTTTAAAGATATCATCAGTCACATCTGCACAAACAAGCAACGTTACCAGATCCTAAGTAGAGTCGCTCAGTTCATAAAAGTGCTCCCCAGTACAACAGTTTGCTGCGAAAAGGGACGCGCGGCTATGCTAAAGACTGGAAGAAACAATAGACCCAGGCTAACGTTAGAGCAGATGAACGACATACTAACGCTAGCAGTGAACGGGCCGCCGATAGCTAGCTTTGATGCTAAAAGAGCACTAGACAGTTGGTTTGAAGAGAAATCGGGCCAGAGTGACGCGATTTCGACTGCGATGGTGGTGAAGATGATGGATGATAAACAACACAGCAATGAAACTGAATTTTACCCAGATATTTAGAGAAATGAGCGCTACATTCTGTTAGGTGTAACCCATAACCTGTATATATAAATGGACATAGCTAGCCCGCTGGCTGCCGCGTTCCAAATAGGAAGTGAGCATGGGCGCGATTCGGCTCCACTGACTGGCTCCAATTTACTTTCTATTGAAAAAGTGTCGCCCTTCTCTCTGTAACTGCTGCTGTCAGACAAAATTTTGGTCTTAAAATGTCTGTTTTAACCCACTCTGCATGATCCTGGGGTTTTTATTTTGCTATTTTGTCTGTAAATCAAGATATGAACATTAATAACAGCCCAATCAGGTGCCTTTTTTCCCCGAGGTCGCACCTACTAGCGTTAGCAACAGGTTTGATTGACAGCGTTGCTAAGTGGGAAGGGGCGCTGCTTTCAACACCCTTGCTCTTGTTTGGCTTTGGTTGCTATGATACACACACTTGGATTTCTAAATATGGATCTTGGCTCCAGATTAGCCGCTATACCTGCCTCGACTGGTGTCACTTGGCTTACATATATAACGTTCCATAAAAGCATGTCATTATATCATTCTGCATTAATATAAAGTGTCATTTCTTGCCAAACTTAAGCTTTGCCTTACTTGTACAAGGAGATTCATAGACTGAATGTAATGTTAAAAATGATAAACCAAAAGAGACTATTTAACTGGCTTATCACTGCTCCATATGTTACAATAAAACAGTACAAATATCAATCTTAGACAATGTTATTTCAATCACATCTTGTCTGATCTTGAAAAATAAACTTCCATTTTTATTTTCATTTTTCAAAGTTTCTAGTCATTTTTGTAATCAAAGAATATAGCGGGGAGTCTATGTATCAACAGAGGTGGATAGAGTAGCCAAGAATTGTACTCAAGTAAGAGTAACGTTATTTCAAAATAATATTACTCAAGTAGAAGTACAAAGTAGTGGTCCCAGAAATTAACTGTCAGGATGTAACATCTGATTTATATTAGAATTTAAGTTCATGTTATTTGAAGGACAAGACTTCACAGAATCTGGTATTTTCAAAAGATAGACATTAACATTTCAAAAACTACAACTACAAAGGTTTTGTCACTTGTAGAGTTACTCATAGTGTAGACTTATACTCAAGTAAGAGTATTGTTACTTCAATAAAAATATCACCTAAGTAGGAATAAAAGTATCCTGCTAGAAAAGTACTGGGAAAGTAAAATTTCTTCAAGTTACCCAATAATAGCTGTATAAATTAATTTTCAACCAAAAATATTAGCTTTAGCTTTCTTTATAATTACCTTGTGTTTTGATACTACTTCTGTTATAGATACGGCATTGTAAAATTATTTAGGAAAGCCTTTTTTTTTTCTTTTTTTTTTACCCTAACCCATTTATTTCATTATCTATACTCATTCTAATGACTTTTTTTGTTTTCATACTAGTTTTAGTATTGATTAGTACCTACATAGATTTTTATGACAACCCTATATATAATGATATTAAATGTGCATGTTTTACTTACATTATACATATTCCAGTAACCTATATATGTTAAGGTTACCAGGGCTGCCAGATTATCAACATTAAATCCAAAAATCAAAATAAATTATCACAATTAGAAATTACACTGCCTGGCCAAAAAAAAAGTCGCCACCAAAAAAAAAGGTCACACACTCTAATATTTGGTTGGACGCCTTTAGCTTTGATTACGGCATTCGCTGTGGCATTGTTTTGATAAGCTTCTACAATGTCACAAGATTTATTTCCATCCAGTGTTGCATTAATTTTTCACCAAGATCTTGCGTTGATGATGGTAGAGTCTGACCGCTGCACAAAGCCTTCTCCAGCACATCCCAAAGATTCTCAATGGGGTTAAGGTCTGGACTCTGTGGTGGCCGATCCATGTGTGAAAATGATGTCTCATGCTCCCTGAACCACTCTTTCACAATTTGAGCCCGATGAATCCTGGCATTGTCATCTTGGAATATGCCCGTGCCATCAGGGAAGAAAAAATCCACTGATGGAATAACCTGGTCATTCAGTATATTCAGGTGGTCAGCTGACCTCATTCTTTGAGCACATACTGTTGCTGAACCTAGACCTGACCAACTGCAGCAACCTATTACCTATTTGCCTAGTTAAATCCAGGTGGCGACTTTTTTTTTGGCCAGACAGTGTATTTGGGTAATGTACCAACTACAAACTGAAATGCAATTGATTCTGGTATTATTAAAGGTCCTATATTACGCTGTTCCTGATCTATGTTATAATCTTGTTTCCTCACCAAAAACATACCTTGAGTTGTTGTTTAACGCACAAACCCTGCATATTTAGGCTGAGGAAAACGCTCTGTTCCACCTTATGATGTCATGTGGTAATACAGGAAGTGCCCAGAAGAATCCATTTTGTGTAATATAGGACCTTTAACTTGTATTTGACAGAAATGTTTTTTGTGAAATGGTCCCACTAGTATGTTGTTGTTTTGCTTTTTAAATTTTTTTTCAAGGCATCAGTTTGAGACCTTTATTACAAAAAAACTATTTCACTTCTTTCCGGACATGTCAATCAAATGAATTGTGAGTCAAGCCTTATAGTCCTCGGGGTGGAAAGTCAACTGCATGATTCTGTGGAAATAAAAAGTTAAAACCATTCTTCGTTTGGGTTTGGCAATGAGTAATAAGATCAGAAGGACTCAGTGTTGGACCAAAGTCAGAAAAACTAAGAGGAAGTGAATGAACGGTTGAATGAGCAAAAACAGAGAAAAATCTGACAACAAAAGTAAAATAACTGAAACTTTAACTATAGACTATAAACTGTATATCCCCAGCAACCATTATATAAAAATCAATGTATATAGCACAGGTTCCAAAGAGCTGCACAAAGATAGATTAATAATTTAAAAAAAAAACAATACATGGTTTGAGGTTAAGATTTGTTTGTGATCCTAGTTTGGTCCTGGTTTAGTCCTGGTTTATTCCTAGATCAGTCCTGGTTTAGCCCTCTTTTAATCCTAGTTTAGTCCTGTTTTAATCCTAGTTTAGTCCTGGTTTAGTCCTAGATGAGTCCTGGTTTTAGTCCTGGTTTAATCCTAGTTTAGTCCTGGTTTAGTCCTAGATCAGTTCTGGTTTTATCCTGTTTTAATACTAGTTTAGTCCTGGATCAGTCCTGGTTGAGTCCTGTTTGAGTCCTAGTTTAGTCCTGGCTTAGTCCTAGATCAGTCCTAGATCAGTCCTGGTTTAGTCCTGTTTTAATCCTAGTTTAGTCCTGGTTTAATTCTAGTTTAGTCCTGGTTTAGTCCTAGATCAGTCCTGGTTTAGTCCTGTTTTAATCCTAGTTTAGCTCTGGATCAGTCCTGGTTTAGTCCTGTTTTAATCCTAGTTTAGTCCTGGTTTAATCCTAGATCAGTCGTGGTTTAGTCCTGGCTTCATCTTGTTTTATCCTAGTTTAGTCCTAGATCAGTTCTGGTTGAGTCCTGTTTGAGTCCTAGTTTAGTCCTGGCTTAGTCCTTGATCAGTCCTGGTTTAGTCCTGCTTTAATCCTAGTTTAGTCCTGGATCAGTCCTGGTTTAGTGTTGTTTTAATCTTAGTTTAGTCCTGGTTTAGTCCTGGATCAGTCGTGGTTTAGTCCTGGTTTAGCCCTGTTTTAACCCGAGTTTAGTCCTGTTTAGTCCTAGTCTAGTCCTTACGTTCAACACTAAGTCTCCCAGCTCTTGTATTGAAGCCTATTGTGCAGTACCAGGCAGAGACAGCCGCTCGCAGACGTTTTCTAAAGATCTCCACAGCTGCAGACTCTGTACAAATGCCCTGTGTTCAAACTGACTGCAGCTTAAACCAATGAGAGACAGAAGAGTGTGGACCTAAAGAGTCATAGACATAATATAGACACTCACTATAGAGAGGACTGCAGACAGCATGGTACTTTATACAGCAGAAAACACTATTCACGAAACCAGGGCCTTCCAGTGCTTAAAGGGACAGTATAAGACCTATCAGTGTCCCCAGATCAAAAATTGCTTATACTGACAACAATTGTAATGCTGATTTATTCTTAATTACAAAAATACTATAATGCTATAATTTTATGTTTTGGTTCTCAAGACGATAATCCAATCAGAAAGCAGAATGAGCCTCACATGAGTCTCTCATTTGGGTTGCCAGTTTCAGTGCTGCAATCCAGTTGGTTTAAACCTAAAATGCCTCTCTCTGATCTGAATGGTGACTGCCTAAACCCCAGCACCTGCAGCCAATCATGAGCCAGTGCTAGTGCAGCCCTCTGCAGCTAGTGAGTGAATTCTGGAGGTTCTGAGCTTTTATATGAGGCATCGCCTGTTCATATACTGAGAATGAGAAAAACTTGTATTTGTCCTCTATGTGCAAGTTAAGACACTGGCAACACAGGCTCAGTTGTTAAATAAAAATCAAGAAAGATAACTGTGGAACATTTTAAGCAGTGACATCTCCATCTAAACAAGCAGGGGACAGACCTCCAAACAGAAAAACAAACAAAAAAAAATCACTAGCAGATTTGATTATAAAATAGTACACATAATTAAATCAGTGAAGAAAATCTAATCATAATCTACACAAATCATGCATTTATTTATTTATTTTTTTCCAGGAAGCGTCTGAGTGGCGTCTGCAATTACACAAACAGTCAGATGCCAAACCAACACATCCTCCCACTCACAGCTCTGGCCTTTGGAAAAATAATTCTGTCCCAAAGTCATTAACCATAAAAAATGTGGAATGTGCATATTGTCCATGAATGCAGTCTGTGAAGCGGCTCTCAAGAGATTTGGTACTTCTAACTGAAAATGAAAGAAATAAGCCGTATGTGGCCTGCCCCAAGTGGACGAGTTTAAAAGTGCACTGTGTAACTTTTCTGGTAGATGGTCCACCATGCACCTACTTGTCTCCCTGGGGATGTTCTTGCTTTGCCCAGAATGTTCTACAGTAAACAAGCAGGCAGCACCACCATGCCAAGTTACAGGTGAGATCTGTGAAAAGGCAACACTACTTGCAGTAAAAATAGCAAAATTTTGAACAATAAAAACACTTAAATGAATTAATGGAGATATACCATACTGTGACACATGCCAGGGGAAGCAATGACATCTCCATAGAGACAAGCAGGTAGTGGACCCTCTGTCAGAAAACTTACATTGTGCACCTTTAAAACATCTACGTTCCTAGTAGTGTTGTCATGATACTAAAATTTAAAACTCAATTTCGATACTAAAGGATAGACTCAATTGATTGACTCAATACTGATTCCGATACCACAAAGATAATAAAAAACACTCTTTATTTAGACAATAGAATGTGATTTTCAACATTAAATCAGGGTGCTTTCTTTTCTATTTCCATGTGGCCTTATATCTGTGTAATCCCTCAGTCGTCCAGGTAGGTTCCATAGTGGTCCATGGGCGTGTACTAGTCTATGTGTCTTATACTTGTGAAAGATACAGCTCAAGATCATTCTAAAGCTATTCTGGAAAGGTTCATTTCTGTCCTGTGAATGTGACTTTTTAGTACCAATACCTGCTCAAATAAGTATCTAGTTTTGCTACTAGTTTTAGTATTGACTTTCAGTACTGTTGAAAACCCTAGTTCCTAGTCTTGTCTAAGTTCCTGTTCTCTTTAAGAAGCACCAATCCAGCTTTTTCACTTGGGATACTTTGGCTATAACAATTTGCAAATACTCAATGCCAACCACAATATCCATGTTCTTTCTGAATAGAAGACAATACAGCAACCCAGTCATTCCTCGACATTCACATGGCACTGAGGGCAGCTTCACTGACAAAATGTGCTTCTTTGCTTTTTATTGTGTCATTTTTGTCCATGGAGATGTAGTTTTTCTCCACAATAATTATTTTCTCAACACAGAAGAGGCAACAGCAGCTCAGCTGGTGGAATGTTTGTCCTCTGATCTGAAGGTTAGTGGTTCAAATCCCGCTCTCATTATAAACATCATTGGTTGTGTGATCAGATCCATTAACCCACAGGTTGGCGGTGTGATTCTACCTGCCACAGATGAATGCTGTTGTTGTGTCCTTGTCCTGGCCAAGACACTTAACCCACCTCACCCCCAGTGTCTGTGTACACTGGTGTATGAATGTGTGTGAATGGGTGAGTGCTTCCTTGATGTAAAGTGCTTTGAGTGACTTGAAGGTAGAAAAGCGTTATTTACCAACACCCTCAGAAACATGTCATTTAAGGAGAGAAAGGTTCATTTCAACTGTGTCTGATCCCAGTCTGAGTCTGCATCAGTGATATATCTGTACGTAGCCTGCTGTTTATCTAACTATTAACTGGTTTTCTATTACTGTTTACTTGATTTCCTTGTTTCAAATGTCAGTTATGAACTAAATACGAAGCAGAGTTGTAGACTTTTGTATTTGTTATTAAGCTGTAGCAGCTCTTTGACATTTAATTGTGTTTTGAGCTTTTACAGATGGAAATGTCATTACTCACCATTGACACTCATATAATGTGGCCACTCATTCAAAACATTTGGAATGTTGTGATGTCATCTACAATATCCACATTCTTTCAGAATAGGAGCTGATACAGCAACCTAGTCATTTAAATATCGTAGATGGAAGTGTCTGGGGAGAGGGAAGTCTTGACGCTGTGTGTGGGGCAGAGCTGTTTCATCTCATGTTTCCACTGAAGGAGATTGTGGGCTGTAAGAGTAATGTGTGGGTTAAACTCTGTCAGAGGTCTCTCCATTCACACCTTTGATCCAAGTTTTATAAAAACTCCATTCATTCATATGGCACTGACACTTACAACCACTTATAACCAAATCACACTAGAACTGAGAAGCATGGGAGTTTTAAAGCTGCACTATGTAATTTTTCTAGTCGGGGTGGCCTTCTGCTTTTCCAGTAATGTTCCATACTATTGTGATAGATGAAGATAGGGGGAAAACTGTCATAGTTCAGCCCAATTAACATTATACAAGCCGGAAATACGTTGTTACCTGCAATAATTATCAAAACATGATTTCTATACTCAAAATTAACTTCAAGTCCTTATGATGGATTTTCATGTTTTTCTAAATATTACTTGGTTTACTGGGATAGTACATCAGTTACAATAACTGGGTTGCAGATGACATCACAACATTCTCTTGACCTTATTCCAGAAGTTGCCGTGGGCGCCGCCATCGTCATTCGGGTTGTATTATTTTGCATGTGGCTGCTGATCTTGACAGCAAATAAGTTCTATAGGGACTACAGAGCCGTTTTAAAGCCTCCAGAGAATCGGTGCATTGCTGCCTTTTTTTTTTTTTTTTTACACAAATCAACCTACTTTATATCAGATTTTAGTGTCAAAACATTACTCAAATTCTCAATTGAAATGAATGGGATTCCCGCTTAACCGGAAGTGTCACCACAAAGAAAGTGTGTTTTAGAAACATTTACGGTAAAAGTGGTCGGGGCAGAATAAGGTCAATAGGCCAGTCATATTTAATATAGATGGGAGCAGCTAAAATGAATATAGCTAATATGCAGATTTTTATATGTAGATCAGTGAGTTCTAGGGTCTAGTCATCAATAGCACTGAACAGGTTCAACATTTGTGCATTTACCTTTTGGATATTTCATGGTAAAGTACAATGTAATCAAGAGGGAAATTTGGTTCTTGCCGTCCATTTGGGAGTATGACTTCATCACATTCTATAATCTGAAAACCACCAATACAGGATGTAGCGGTGAGTTTTAAAGCAGAACACAGATGGACAATTTATGAGCGAGGAAGGCATTTTTTCTGGTAGTTAAAGATGTTGTCATTTATTCTTATTAGTCTAATCATATCTATCGAGTGATTTACAGAAGTTTTGACTCATATTATAATTATAGTTGCTAGGTAACAGTCACCAAATTAACTCTAAGTCATATCTGCTGCCCACGTCCAACCAAGAAGCAAAATGATAAATTATAAGACAAAATTAAAATTAAAATTAAAAAGCTAGGCAAGGTTTTTATTAAAATCTTAAATATAATGATGTTAACTATGTTTTAGAAAAATGAGTGGTCAAACCTGTCAAATGCACTTTATCTTATAAAAATAAACAAGGGTGTTTTCATATGCAAATGAGGAGCCCATAAAAGCCTTCTATATGAAAACAGTGTAAAGAGATTCATAGAGAGAGTTGGGGACAGCCTCTTGTCCCGATAGTGCACGGGGGTCTCGGGGGAGGAGTCCGGACACTGGCTCTTTGTGGTCCAGGGACAAAGACCGGCTCTGAGGATCTGGACCAGACTCAGACCAGGGCTAAACCTCTGAAGGATCAACATGAGCCAGAGGGGTGGACTCAAGCTGTTACTACTACTGCTACTGGGCAGCATCCAAACAGGTGAGTGCAACAGGTGGACTAAACCAGGACTAAACCGGACTAAACCAGGACTAAACCGGACTAAACCAGGACTAAACCAGGACTAAACCAAGACTGAACCAGGACTAAACCAGGACTAAACCAGGACTGAACCAGAACTAAACTTGGACTGAAACAGCACTAAACCAGGACTAAACCAGGACTAAACCAGGACTAAACTAGGACTGAATCAGGACTAAACCAGGACTAAACCGGACTAAACCAGGACTAAACCAGGACTAAACCAGGACTAAACCAGATTTAGTAAACTAAACCAGGTTTAGTCCTAAACCAGGACTAAACCTGGAACTGGGACTGAACCAAGACTAAACCAGGGCTAAAACAGGACTAAACCAGGTATAAATCAGGGCTAAACCAGGATTAAACCAGGACTAAATCAGGGCTAAACCTGGGCTAAAGCTTTTACACTGGGGCCATCTAACAGGTGAATTTAACAGGCGGAACTAAACCAGAACTAAACCAGGCATAAACAAGGACTTTACCAAGAAGAAATGCTAGACCACTTGACTACCAGGCAGCACTGGTTTAGTCCTGATTAAGTCCTGGTTTAGTCCTGGATTAGACCAGCATTAGTCTTAGTTTTGATATAATTTAGCACTGATCTGAGGTGGTGCTTCATTTAAATATGATATATATTATTATTGTTTATCTCTCCAGGTTTGGGTCTGCGCTGTTACAAATGCTCCGACTACACCGGCCGCTGTCAGAACGTTCAAGAGTGCACCTACGAAGACTCCTGCATCTCCATTAGTGAAAGAGGTCCTGATTTAATTAATACTTTGCAGTGATATCATGCTGGGGGGTCTAAATGTATGTCTATGGTGGAATATTCAGCAGTTTCCATGGAGATACAATGCAAACACGTACAAAAAGATTGTCTGAAAAAAAAAAAAAAAAAAAAATACAAAATGGATTTACACAGCACATTTTCAGGAGCCTGTGAACAACACAAGCGTTCATGGTCCTGTTTAGATGTTTGATTTTCAACAAAAAGGTGAGAGTGACTCACTGAAAAACTGTTGGCTAATGCTAGCTAGCTTGTGACTGTAATGTTATTTGAGAGGGACTTGTTTAATAGCAAAAATCATCTCACCTGATGTAGTTCCAGCTAAGTCAGTTCTTTTGGGTCAGATTGTGTTAAAACAAAGCTCAGATTAAAGTCTAATGAGAGTAATAGAGCTTCAGACAGAGAAGTGCCTCCAGTTGGCTTCACGCCCCCGAATGTTGATGACATCAGCTGCAAAGTACCAATATAAGTAAACACATTAAAAAAACACTGAACTCTGACGTATGGGGCAAACTTGATTATTTGAATGGCTTATTTGGTCTGTGAGGGGACGATGAGTGTGGATGTTCATGTATTTATTTATTTACACATTTATATTTTTATTCATCTTTTTTATATACATTCCAAAATGTATTCTTGCATTTATTTACTTCCAATGATGTAATTTTTTGTCCTCCACAGATGAAATTTGTAAGAGTAGCAGGCTTATTTTCTTATCCAATCATGAAGAGAATTTAGGTTTCTGTCAATCGTTGAACTTTAGACACCTAACTTTAAATCTGTTTGCATATGATTACTGTACATTCTATCATGGCTGCATTCTGCCTTTTGCCATGTAACATACATTTCAAAAGGATTATAGACACATAGATAAAAGATAGAGTCCCAGATATCGATACTGCATAGTCACTTGAACGATACTGAAACAATCACATTTGGTCCTTTCCTGAATAGTTTTAGAATAGACGAGTTGAAAATGACATTAACGCTGTATACATTTCTGGCGGTGGCACGTTATTTTTCAATGTTATTCAGTGTAATAAGACATTAAAAAATGTGCAAATTAGGCGATGCTTTAAAACAAACATATATAACTTTGTGGCCAAAAATTTGATTAAAATAAAAGCAAATTTTTAGTTTTTATTCCATTTTGATTGTGTTTATTGCACTGAAAAAAATTTAGAAAAACATGCATCTGCGCTTGCATCTCCACAAACCTGACTTGTTTTTTGCCATGGAGGAGGTTTTTCTCCTGCTTATGTGGAAATGTTGTTTCTATTTCAATGGAATCATGCAGGTGATGTGCCACCTCCAGAAAATTACATACTGTACCTTTAAATTCCAATTGTATGAAAAGTTTTTAATTATAGGCCCTTCCAGCTCCCTCTAAAACTGCGGAGCTGCTCTTCCTGCTCTATTCGCTGTGTATTGGAAATGAGCTGAGTCGCGCAAAAAGAAATCAATATTTAAATCCCGGGCAGTGGACAACAAGTTACAGAGAGATAATAACAGACGTCAAGACCTTTACTATGATGTAAATACTTCACCGGAGGAAACTTCTGTGTTTAGAAAAGTAGATATCTGTGTCTTGAAGCTAATGCTAAATCTAAGTCTAAGAGTGTTTTAGACAGAGCAGAGCCTACAGTTAGCACAGCCCCAGGGAATGTTGATGACAAATTATCAATTGGTGGTTTTCAGATTCTTCAGATATTTGTGTCTTGTAGCTAATGCTAACGCTAACTGAGATGAAAATGAATTAGTGATGTTAAAATAGCGCTACACTCTGAATGATTTTACACAGAAAAACAACGGACTTGTCATTAGAAGTATTTTCATAAACAGATACATTACTTTTATAAACACAAAAGTTTCCTCCTTCCTTCCTAAGTGCTTACATCATCATAAAGGTGTTAACATGGCGTCTGTGATCCGTTCGTAACCTGTTGTTCGCTGTCAGATATTTAAATATTGATTTATTTTAGCAAGACTCTGCTAAATCCTCATAGAGAATGGTGCCGGA
>KN484980.1:0-15075 GCA_000787095.1 Periophthalmodon schlosseri
CACGGGAGGAGCTCAGAGTAGAGCCGTATCTGTTCAGGATGCCCGAGCCACCCTGGACGCCTCCCTAGGGAGGTGTTCCGGGCATGTCCCACTGGGAGAAGGCCCCGGGGAAGACCCAGGACACGCTGGAGGGACTATGTCTCTCGGTTGGCCTGGGAACACCTTGGGGTACCACCAGGAAGTGTCTGGGGAGAGGGAAGTCTGGGAGTCCATGCTTAGACTGCTGCCCCGTGACCCGGCCCTGGATAAGCGGAAGAAAATGGATGGATAATGATGTTAAAAAAGTGAAAAAGCAGTACCCTTACCTGACACATGCACTTTAAAGGTCCTATATTACACAAAACTTACTCTTGAGAGCTTTCAGCCATGTTAGTATGTTGTTTCTCAAAAACATACCTGGAGTTGTGTTTTGTTACATTCACACGTTTGAGTAACCCTTTAGTCTGTTTACATAACAAAAGCTCAATGCTCTGTTCCACTTTGTGAAGCGGTAGTTTTCAAGTTAACAGTTACCTTTTATTTAGTTCAGAAGAGAAATTCCAGGGGTGAAATTAGTGTAGTGTATGGAGTTTAAAAACATAGTGGAGCACTCCCTGTATTACCACAAGACATCACATGGTGGAACAGACAGTTTTCTGTTTGAGAGAAGAACACAGCCTAAATATGCAGGATTTGTGTTAAACTTGTGTGAATGAAAGAAAACTCAACTCCAGGTATGTTTTTGGGCCCTATAAGCTTTGTTCTATAAAATATCATACCACAAAACATGAGTTTTCTACTTGTTTTTAATTTGAGCATATGTACTAATTACATGGGCTACGTTTGTTACTTCTACTTGCCAGTCATGTTAAACTTTTATGTACAGTAGGGGGCAGTCACACACAGTGGCTGCTCGTTAGTTAAAGGTTGCGTAATCCTTTTTATTGCTACATCGCCCTAACTTGCCAATAAAACGAGTCTTTTAAGCCAGCATGGAACATTTGTGATTTCACCTTTGTGCAAGGGAGTGGCTTCTTAAAACGAGGGGTTGATAGTAAAATCTATTTTGCCTGATTGCCCTTCATAGCAGCAAAAGAGACAATAAAAATGCATTATTAGAAATTAACCTTTATTATTAGAAAATGTAAAGCACATTTATAAAACATGGAAAAAAAGGTTTGTTTTGAAGAACATGCGGAAAAGCTTGTGACACTGTAAAAAAAAAAAAAAAAAGGGATATCTACAGGAGATAATAAAATCATATTGCTTTAATCATTTTGAGAAGATTGGACTAGTGCAGATTTATTAAGTAAAAAGTAATACAAACAGACAACATTTGCAGATAATTTTGCTTGAGAAATTAAATTGGCTTAATTTGATCTCCTGTAGACTATACTTTAGCTTCTTATGTCCAGATCTTTGTTTATATCCTGCATCCTCAGAAGTGTCACGTGATGGTACTGTGACGTGTCTGCTCCGTTCATTTAACAGATTTTGGTGCCATCTTCCTACTTGGAGCAGTAGGACAATGGCACCATCTGCTATCTGACTTCTTAAGAACTGTATCCCAAGTGTGAGAGAGTTGGTATGCCCCCTCATCCCGGTTTACAGTCTGTTGGGCGCGTCTCCGGATCTGGGTGGCTTCCCTGATCCAATGATAGTACTTGTTGCTCTCTGTGCTTTTGACCTTAGCGTTGTCCCAATCCATGAGATGGTTTTCACGTGACACTTGGGTAAGAGTGCAGCCGAAACTGTCAAGGTATAAAATTAATAGAGGCCTGTACATAAGAATCAAAAGTATAATAATATCAGAAGACCAAATAAACATAATCAGACTCCTGTAGACTCATTTTTTGCAGCGTGCGCTTTGATTCGGGACCTTCAAGGGCTCACAGTCAGAGGTCACAGTAGAGGCAAATCATCTTTATAAAAACTCTTAACCATCTTCACAGCTCCTGGGCTTCCTTAAATGGGGCCATGCTGTTGGTCTCCATGGCCTGGTAAACGAGGAACAGGAAACCAGCCAGCACAGCCCAGAGGAGGAGCTTCTTCCACCACGATATGCCCCCCCGGGCTTTGGCCCGATGAGCAGAAGGGGCACTAGCTTCGGGGACAGAGGAGGTGGCACTGGGGGAGGCAGGGCTGGTATTGGAGTGGGCAGAGCCAACACTGGAAAAGGCAGAGCTGCTGACTTTGATGTTTGTGTGTGTTGATTGGCTGTGACCGGTGAGTATCACAGGGCGACCAGCGGCTCCTTTGATTGGCTGGCGACAAGAGGCTCTGAAAAGGACATGATTAGAAACGGAGACAGTGAAGATGGGCTGCAATCAGAGGTTTTCTTTTTCAAGATAATCTGCCACAGAGACAGAGTTGCAATGTTATGTGACAGATCATTTTAAAGGAACTGTATGTAGCCAATTGGACAATCACAATCTAAACATGTGCTGCCAGTGCTTTAACCTGCAGATAGCGGACACATACAAGTTTTTCTCATTTTCAGTATATGGACCTGCCATGTCTCCTGTGAAAGCTCAGAACCTCCAGAATTCACTCACTGAGCTGCAGAGGCTGCACTAGCACTGATTAATGATTGGGTGCAGATGCTAGGGTTTAGGTAGTGATCATTCAGATCAGGAAGAGTCTTTTTAGGTTTAAACCAAGTGGATTTCCGTATTGAAACTGGCAACCCAAATGAGAGACTCATGTGAGGCTCATACTGCATTCTGATTGGATTGGAAGTTTAAGAATCAAAACACCAATTACAAAAACATTGAACATGATGGCTATGTTTTTTTTTAAGACTAAATCAGCACTACAATTATTATCAGCAAAATAAATATTTTATTGGAACATGTCCTCATACCTCATATGAGGAGCAAAATCTTATATACAGTTTCTACCATGTAAAGCTACCATCTGTAATCAGATTGGCCAACCCATCCCTGTTGCATTCTCACTTATCACCACTAGATGCCATCTACGTTACTGCTGTCTGATAGTGCGGCAGCTTTGGCCTGACAGAAGAAGACCAGAGAGGACAGGTGAGGCCAGGGGAGGGGAGGGGAGAAGAGAGGGGGAACAGGTTTCACATCTGCCATCTACTGGTAAAAAAAAACCCAAACTTGCAGATGACAGCTTAAAGGACAACTTTTCAGGAGTGCAAAAACTTCATATACTACCAAATACCTCTGGACAGTAAGGAGCATCTACACTCCAGAGTAAGGCCTCATTGGGGTAACTACAAAATTTCTGGACCAAAATGAGATTAAACTATTGGCAAACTGGAGTAGATGTTCAGGAATGCACTCACGTTAGTCCTGTGAAGCTGAGCTCTGGCACTGCAGGGTCCTCCTCCGGTGGAGGATCTGCTCTGAGCTTCTCCACCTGCTTCTCTTTATCCACCTTCTGCACCTTCTCCGTCTGCAGACAACACAAATGTCAAACATGCTTATGATAAAGAACTAATGCTCCTCTGTGTCCCTCACTGTCCTGGGACAGTGATGACCCCCTCATTGCTCCTGGGACAGTGATGACCCCCTCAGTGCTCCTGGGACAGTGATGACCCCCTCAGTGCTCCTGGGGCAGTGATGACCCCCCTCAGTGTTCCTGGGAGATGAACACATGGGCAAAATACCACTGCTGATGACACTTGGACCTGCTTGCTCGGTGATGGCTTCTTTATGGGAGAGATGTTACATCTGGAGATGAAGATAAGTGGGTCCAGAGGAACCTGTGGAGTAAAGAAACATGAGATTATACAGCCCATGCCTTTGTCCATGTGCACACACACACGCGCACACACGCGCACACACACGCGCACACACGCGCACACACGCGCACACACGCGCACACATGCGCACACACGCGCACACACACGCACACACACACACACACACACACACACACACACCTTACTCTGTCCATGGGCACTAGACTATTTAAAAACTCTGGAAACAGCTTGGTTTAAAAAAATAATAATAATTGTGTTTTTTAAAAGTTAAATCAAGAAAGCTGAGCTTGTATCTTTTTGCTCTTCATCTTTACAAAAGTCTGAGCATTTCACTTGACTACAGAGTTCTAAATACCAGACACTTATCTGCTGTGTCAGGACTTCCTATTTGACTGTCAATTTATTATCAATTATGGGACCTGTCCTCTTCTTTCACCCTCTACTGCACATGAGCTATTCCATCACACACTACACCACATACTACACCACCTGTGGTGAGAAGGGCCAGGGTCTGCAGCTACCTGAGCAGGTCTTGAAGAGCGAGGAGCCGCAGAGCAAAGTGCTGGAGCCGGTCTGGAACAGGAGCCAGAAGCCATAGCTACCTGAGCAGATCTGGAAGAAGACACAGGGGCCACAGGGGCCAAAGCCGGAGTAGGTCTGATCGAAGATCCAATAGCAGCAGGTGCAGGTCTGAATGGAAAGTCAGGAGTCACGGAGCTCAGGATCAGAGCATCTCTGGTACCAGAACCAGGGGCTACAGGGCCAAAGGCTGGAGCAGGTACAGAGGGGGGGACTGCGGCCACAGGGCTATGGGCTTGAGCAGATCTGGTACCAGAGCCAGGTCTGGAGGAGGGGACAGAGGTCACAGGGGCTGAAGCACATCTGGAGGAGGGAGGTGGGGGGCCCCGGATAGGGATGCGAGTTGTTTTTTCTGCCTCCTTTTCTGTTGACAGGGGCCCGAGAGCCTCAGGAACCTGACGAAATAAAGCCTGCTCAGAGCGGACAGTAAGGGCAGTGTCATTAAATCTACAAGGACAGGAGGGGGCACCAGTGGACAGGAGGGGGCACCAGTGGACAGGAGGGGGCACCAGTCTACCAGGAGATGATGTGGCTGACAAAGGTGGCAAAGTGGAGTGTTCACTGCAGGCCTACTCCAGCGGAGTAGACAGCAGAGCAGACAGCAGAGCAGACAGCGAAGCAGCCGTGGGGGAAGTATTCACCATTCTGTGGTCCTGTTGGACCTGTGTGTGAGCTCAGCACTCTCTGCTGTCCGCTCCACAGGTCTCTGTACAGCACACACTCAGCAGATATACAACCACAGTCCACAAACATGTAAATACCAATGGGTGCCTTTAATGGAGCAGCTTGTACTTGTTTTGAGTAAGACTGCAAAACAATTACCGTATTTTCCGGACTATAAGTCACACTTTTTTTCATAGTTCGGCCAGGGTGCGACTTATACTCAGATGCAACTTATATGTGAAATTAACAGCCCTGGGCCGTCCCTCCTGCTTTACAGCTCTACAGCAATGTACATATACTTCTGCGTCACCCACGAAAACAATCTACACATCAAATGAAAGCTACGGTTCTTGTCTTTTCGAATATGCAAACCATTTTCACCTGCAATCACCACAGTGCTGACAGGAAAGCCGTTTTACAGAAAAGCAAAAAAATTTGATTTGGACTTCATTTAACTTTAAGGGCTATGGTTCTCTTTGACATCAACATATTCCCAGAAAGTTGGTCTCGCTGTCTGAGGCTCCAGTAACTCACAACCCCCACCTTATTGGCCAACCTTGGTGTCAATCACAAGCTAACACGTGTGTTTAGCATGAGAAGCAAAGTTAGCACTGTCTGATGTTCATTATGCCTGAAATAAACATAAGAAATGCAAAAAAGTGACGGAGCAGATTTCATGTTTGGAATACTTTCCTACAGGAGATTCGACATGGAGGATCCAACTTATTTTGTGAACATAATTTCTTCACTGGATTATATTCTCTGGACCTGTACGGAACGAATGAGACCAACTTTCTGGGAATATGCTGATGTCAAACAGAACCATAGCCCTCAAAGTTAAGTGAAGTCCAAATCCAAATTTTTGGCTTTTCTGTAAAAATGGCTTTCCTGTCAGCACTGCGGTGACTGCAGGTGAAAATGGTTTGCATATTCTAAAAGACGAGCTCCGTAGCTTTCATTTGATGTGTAGATTGTTTGTGTAGGTGACGCAGAAGTATATGTACATTGCTGTAGAGTTGTAAAGCAGGGCCGCCGGATCGATAACAGGTTAAAGATAAAACGTCTGTTCTTGGTCTCGGATTTTGTAAAATAAATTTACAGAAAAAAATGCAACTTACAGTCCGGTGCAACTTATGTTTTTTTCTTCATTATTATGCATTTTTTGGCTGGTGCTACTTATACTCCGGAGCGACGTATAGTCCGGAAAATACGGTATAGAAACAGACTGAATCACTACAGCCATACAGTCGGACAGGTGCACGCCAGTTGAACACGGGCACTACAGTCGTACTGTAGTGTGGGGTGGTGCTTACCGTGCCGTGTTGGCTGCTGCTGCGTCTCTGTGAAATGTTGTTTCTGCGGCTCCTCACGCCCTCCTCCTGCTGAGGCACCGGCTCTGGCTTTGGGACCGGTTTGGGGTCAGGGTCAGCGGCAAGCTCTAACAGAGGACACATCACAGATCAGTTAGAGTTGGGTCATAGCTGGGGTCAGAGGTTGTCCAACGCTCTCACCCTCCTGGTCACTGTAGAGCTCGGCCTCTCGACTGCTGTTGTGATTCTTCTGGGGCTCAGAGAGGACTGCTCCTTTGTCCTGGAGCTTCTGGAGTTTTTTCTCGTACAGCTTCCGGGTAGAGGCTGCAGAAAACAGATTGTGTGTTAGCTCATGATGTTCAAAGAATGGAGATGAAATATTATGGACAGCACTATCCAAAATATCCTTATCTGTGTTCCAGGCAGGAGGTCATTTTAATACTACTTGATCGAGGTTGAACCTATACAGAGGTTCTACAGGTGCCCTTTATTATACAATGCAGCTCCATATTTACTTGAAGAAAAAACAACATATTTTGATTTGTTCTGTGTTGTTTTTTTGTGTTTTAATGAAAAAGACAGACCTATAAAAAGGTATCAGCAGACTCAAAGCAATGTCTAATGGCACTGCTGGATCTTAGCAGCTTTACGTCCAAGAAAATAACTGGTGCAGAAAACAGGGGCTTTGTAATTTCACTTACAGCTACCCTCTGTTTGTACATGGACTGCCTCATTAGCTCATCCCTTTTAACCGATGCATGTGTGAATGGGGTTCAGGTGTGGAGGAGGGTGCAGGTGCTCACCCACGATGGGTCCTGCATGGACCCCATGCACCAGCAGCTGGTCCCTCAGAGCTTCATCTGTCAGGAGAGTCACATCCAGCCAAGCCACCTCAGACTTCTGTGCAGACCAAACAGCCTTTAGGACAGTGTAGTGTGTCATGAGTTATGGTTAAGAATGATCATGGCAACTACCACTACTATATTGATGTTGTAGCTCTTGGTGTGTGAATGTGGAGAGACTGCACTGTCTATTGCCCGCTGTCTTTTGTTGTTGTGTTTTTATGCCCATTACTTGTCCAACAAGAATTTCTCCATAATGGAGACAATAAAGGCTAATCTAATCTAAAAAGTTGTTAATATGTTCCTTTTTTGTTTCAAACTGATTTATCCAGACAAACCATGCTCCACAATTTTCATGTAAGGTAAGGTGAGGTACACTTTATTGTTGCCACAGGGAAAATTGACCCATCCTTTAAACCCACTGGAGCACCTTCTCAGAAGCAGTGAGCACCACAGCGTAGTCCTCTGGGACCCATCTCCATGATCTTGTTGCTAGTCTTGGTCAGGACTACCTATGCTGGGAAAGTTGACCTATGTTTTGGGTTGATGGGGGAAACCGGAATACCTGGAAGACACCCACCCAGACACAGGGAGAACACGCAAACTCCGCAAAGAAAGGCTCATGCAACCCGGGGATCGAACCCAGAACCTTCTTAACTGCAAAGGGTGAGAGCTAGCCACTCAGCCACCATGTGCCGCCATGTGTCAGCCAATATGCCATCCTAAGCCTTCAGTTGTGATTGTATTACTGTTTTCTACTGGGGTTTGGCCAAGATTGTGCACTCTTTTTTTATGCCTTTACAATAGTAATGGACAAAAAAGGTTTACAGCTTGGTGTAACTCAGTATGATCAAAAATTGTCAACTGGTCTTCACAATTTTATTATTATTTTGTTATTTTTTATTATAAATTATGTCAAAATCTCATTTGTCATCTCCTAGAAATTGTGTCTTGTCCCACCCGTATTTTATACCAGCAAGATTGTTAGACATAACATAAAGCAACAACTGTATCTACAATCTAATACTTTCAGCAGAATCCGGTGCATTGTTCACTCTGTCCACAGCCACTCACACACATGTAACATTCTGTGCCTTTGGTCTTTCCTGACCAGCATAATCACAGTCATACCAACACATTCAGAGAAGGAGGGTTAGAGCAGCAGGGCCAGATTTGAAATGCTCCTCCACCTGTGTGTCTGAATGTACCATATGTCATCTACATGTGCTCATTAGAAGCACAAGTATGTCGGGCATGCACAGGAGATAGAGTCCTGGCACGAGGAAACAGCCGGAGGGAAACTTGACAGAGGAACCGAATCAGAGAGAAAATGTATGGAATGTGCGAAGGAGTAGGGCCAGACATGAGAGGAGGCTCATCCATCTACACTCAGACTACTCACCCTTACATGGGTCAAGGTGTCAACGAATAAATTTTGTCTATGTAATAGTTTTGCCAGTTAAAACCAAAACACGAGTTAAGATCCAAGCTCCCAAATAAACAATGGGAATAAATGCCACATACAGAGGTGGGTAGTACTCAGTTACATTTACTAAATAACTTTTTTTTTAAATTTACTTCTTAGAGTACTTTTCTAGTAGCATACTTTTACTCCTACTTGAGGAATATTTTTATTGAAGTAAGAGTACTCTTACTCAGGGGCGAAACTCTCAGTTTTGTCTAGGGGGGGGACAATAAATCGATGGAAATTAGAACTATCCTTCAAAGGGAGTTGTAACGATACCTAATCATAAATTCAATAACTACGTTATTATGATGAGGCTATTATTAGCCTAATAGCGAATATTTTCCATTTGAACAATTAATAGGTCTTCAGTAAACAGTTTCATTTATTTACAAATAAGTTCCGAATATACAAACCATTTTCACCTGCAATCACCGCAGTGCTGACAGGAAAGCCGTTTTTACAGAAAAGTCAAACATTTGGATTTGGACTTCACTTTGAGGGCTCTGGTTCTGCCAAACCTCCACATATTCCCAGAAAGTTGGTCTCAATCGTTCCGTACAGGTCCAGAGAATATAATCCAGTGAAGAAATTATGTCCACAAAATAAATTAGATCCTCCATGTCGAATCTGCTGCAGCAAAGTATTCCAAACGTGAAATCTGCTTCGTCACTTTTTTTGTATTTCTTTTGTCGATTTCAGGCATAATAAACTTCTGACAGCGCCAACTTTGTTTCTAAATGCTCAACACACGTGTTAACTTTGTTTCAAATGCTCAACACACGTGTTAGCTTCTGATTGACACTAAGTTTGGCCAATAAGGTGGGGGTTGTGGGTTACTGGAGCCACAGACAGCAAATGCGTGCTACAGACGACTGAAAGTTTACGCCCCACTCTCCCCCTTGTAGAATCAACCAATTACATTACACGAGGTTAGTGACAGTCAATAAGCAGCAGACCACGACGATGTATCGCATGCCATGGTTTACTGTAAACAGACGGAGCACGCCGTGTGCGCAAAGAAAGTGAGTGAATCGAGCGCCTTACGTGCGTAATTTATGCGCATTTTACGCACTGTTGTACTGCAACAGTTTTGCGTTCTAAACATGACGAAACAGACAAAACAAAGGAAGTACGCGATCGAGGACACTGTGGATGTTTGTACAAGTTATGCTAGAGGCGTCTCAGACCCGGAACGGTTTGTGTCAAAGAGTGAAGATTCCACGGTGGACTCAGGAATAGTGGACCTTATTTTTTAATGGATTGGATGCTGTTCTCGATCGGTAAGCGTGGTTTATTCTGCTATTGACATAATTGAATCGTGTGGAATCGTTAGCATTGCTTCTGTGCACATAGTGCGCATTCGAACCATGCGCTCTGGCACATTTGTGTTTTAACTGTATGAATTAGACTTCATTTGTCTATTGTTTGAAAAGTGTTGTTTTATAATTTATTTGCATTATTGTAGGTAAAAATATAATATGTGCACACATTAGCATCTCATTTGTGAGCATGGGTGAGGCGCGCTCTGGCATTCCTCTAAGAGTGAGCTTTCAGTAGAGCCCTCAATGATGTCTGTGGGTTGAAGCATTTCAAAAGTTATGCATTTTTTCCAAACGTTCTCCAAATGTCTCCATTTGGAGAGGGTTGAGAGGTTTGGATAAATTTGGATACATCAAAAATCCCTCCATAAAACACCTGAATTTACTAATAATAAAATGAGTGATCTCATTTTGATAAGGGAGGGATGGATTGATTTTTCATTTTCAGACTTATTTAATGACAGTGAACTATGTGAATACTGTATACATTCTAATATATAAATAGGTTTTACCATAATTTGCTATTTTTTATAAAGTGTTAATGCAAGGGGAGAGGGGGACAGTAAGAGGGGAGAGGGGGATACTAGTCAGCAAGTACCCTACTAGTGCCCCCCGTGATTTCCGCCTATGCTCTTACTTGAGTAAAAGTCGTGGTTTATCTTCCCACTGTGAGTAAGTCTAAGTGTCAAAGCTTTATGTTGACAATATGATATGACAATTTCTGATATGATTTAGTTGTGTCATCTTTGTGTCAATCCTTTGAAAATACTAGATTTTGTGAATTATTTCATGTTTTGTCTTTCTAATTATATTACATTATTATATTAATTATATTAAATCAGATGTTCTGTCCCCACAGTTACTCTTTAAGTTACTCTTAGTTTTCCCAAATACTTTTTCACTTTTCGTTTACTTGAGTCATTTCTTGGAACACTACTTCTACTTGACTACTTCTACTGCACATACCTATTGCATAACATCTTTGTAAGTTACACAAACAACACGAAGGCAGTCACTAGTGAGGGAGGGAACTTTATGAATGGAGTGGTATTCGGTTCCGTTTATGCTGAGCACAAACTGCACCACGGGGCGGCAGTGCGCATGACAGGCCCTAGCACGCCCATACACCTGGCACACCACACCTGTTCAGCCATTTGGGCTCGTGGACTGGCCTCAGGAAGACAAATATGCCAGGTGTTTCCTGGAGCCTACTTTAATCAAAGGAATTAGGGCCAAGTGGCTATTGGACTATTGGCCTAAGTTTGACATTTCTGTAGGTCTGGGTAGGTTACAGAAGGATGTTAAACTTATGAAAGTTATAATTAAGCCGGCAGTAGGAGTTTTTGTTAGCGTGTAGTCAAACGTGCGTCAAACAATGTAAACTAGGCTACAAAAACTTTGCATCCAGCTGACAGTTTGCCCAGTTCAAAGTGGGGTACTCACCCTTCCAGACGAGCGGCTCTTGCTGGACACTATAGGCGACGGCAGCTCCTCGTCGCTGGAGAAGGCGTCCAGAGCGGTGTCGGTGCCATGGCTCTGCGCGCTCAGGGTTTTCACGTACAGCTGCACGTACACGTCTCTAGACGGGTTTCCTCCGGGGAGTTCCACGTTGTGCGCCAGAAGCTCACTCTTCAGCCGCTCTTTAGTCAGCACCGACGGGTCGTCCATGAAAACAGGCATGTCTGCGGTACAGCCCCAGCGTGCGCACGGCAGGCTCTATGAGTACACTCACTCCAGAGGCGCACCACCGAGCACCGGGACGGTCTGCTGCAGAGGGGGAGGCGGGGCAGGATCAGGCTCATAAGTGTGCGAGCCAACAGCGCCGCCTGCTGCTCACACGCTTTCACTTGTTGCTGGCATAGACTATTAAGGGAAATGTACCTATATTACGCCATTTTCTGATCAATGTGATAATGTTTCCTCATCACAAACATACCTGGAGTTGTGTTCTGTTTCATTCACACGTTTAACACACAAACCCTGCATATTTAGGCTGAGTTCTTCTCTCAAAAGGAAAACACTGTTCCTCCTGTCCAATGGGACAACACCTTGTGATGTCATGTGGCAATACAGGAAGCGCTCCAGTGTGTTTTTAATTTCAGCCCTTGAAACATGGATCTATTAGAATAACTTAGAATTAGTCTTGAATTGCCAGTCTCTACTGAACTAAAGGTAAAAAGTAGCTATTAACCTGAAAAATACCGCTTCATGACATCACAAGGTGGAGCAGAGCATTTTGAGCTTTGGAGATGTAGAAAGCTTGAAGCGCAGAAGAGTCAATTTAGTGTAATATAGGACCTTTACATAATTCTAATATTTGGTGCTAAATTTCAAGTACCCCCTTTTCTACTTATGTCTGTCTAAACATTTGAACACAATAATCCAATAGGCTACTTTTATATTGTTTTTCACTACTGAGGTCATTTTGTGGAATCTTGGGACACAAACAAGATTCTTCTGACCTTCACAAAGTAGTCAGACTGATCACAGTAAATCCAATATGATTTTGTTATTTACCCATTTTTGAAATTCTCTTTACTTTTCCAATACCCTATATTATATTATCATGCTACTATGTAACTGGTTACTTTACATACTATGGCCACATTTACTTTCTTACAACCCCAAACAGCTCAGTACATCGACAACTGAACACAATTACAATGCATCACTCCACTTTATTAATCCAGAACAAAATCGACAAAAAGCCAAAACCAATGGGACAACACTCAAGTAAAAATTATTGCTTTATGTCAAAACAATTCTTTGTGCGACACATTCGAGCAGCAAATACTCAAAGCAAAGTGAAGAACTCAAAGTAACACAGCGGTACGCTGTCTGACGGCAAAGATAAATTGGTCCAGCTCTTAAATTAAACTAAAAGCTAAAGGAGCACGTTTGGAGGCTGAGACAGGGCATCTGGGTGTTCTTATCCCAGAGAGCAGGCAGCCGCGGTCCACAGCTCTACTGCTGCATGTTGCAGCCACACGAAATGTCCCCTAGTCCTTCTGTGTCCCCTCTTCCTGTCCCTCCAGTCACCGAGTAGGCGTTTTCAGGCTTTGACCTCTGGCGGTGCTGTGTAAATCTGTTCGTTGTTGTCAGCTCCCAGGTCCTCTGCAAAACACAGGAGGTCAGCACACAAGTGGAAATATTGAGCAGATATTTGCACTTATCAGCATTAAATCTCCATCAGAGGCCGATTTTGTTTGGCCCAACCAGCTCTCTAAATGTGCATGAAAAATTATGCATAAAGCTTTATCTGAACACTAAAGAGGGTACAGCAAAATGTGACAACACTGCTCTCTACAGTTTGTAGTAAAACAAGGTAGTGGATGAATTTGTACAAAATTCCAGTTAGATTATTTTGGGAAAATTACCAAAATCAGCCCTACATATCGGCCCAAAAATATCAGCAGTGGTCATCGACCATCATTTTTTTCTGGATTCTAAACAATCGGTATCAGCCATGGAAAAAAAAAAAAAAAAAGCATATCGTCATTAGCCTCGTTCACACATAGTTCCCAGTAAATTGCCGAGTACAAAATGCCAAAACACTCAGCAGTGACCCCTCCATTCACACATGCACCAGTCCCAGAAGATTGCCAGGTCTGGTCTGTTCGCACTTAACCTGGCATTTGGCTCTCTGCTCTCTCACATAGGAATGTGCTGTTGCATCATTGCATTGCATATTCTGTTGCATTTAAAGTGGAACTAAACACCTAAACTCTGCCCACAACCACATACCGCAATAGAGCTACTAAACTGGGCAGTACCTGAAGGACTAAAGGAGTGAGTGAGGGGGAGAAGGGGCGGGGCCTGGACATATGATGAACAGTGTGATTGGTCTAACAGGTTTCCACACTTCAAACTCTGCCCCTGCAGCCAGGTGTTTGTCATTAGAAACACCTAGCTGTAATCAGGGCAGTCTTTCATGATGTTACCAACTACTTGAAATTGCAGAGGTAACTAGAGGCAGCACAAACTTAGAATTTAGATGTTTTTGACCAGAAAATTGCAAATGTACCTAGTTTGCATTGAAGTGGCAATAAAACGACTAGAAATCGTAACTAATGCTATTCAAAGAGCATATACACAGTTTACTAGTGAAAAGGTGGATTTAGTGTTTAGTTCCACTTTAAACAGCATGCATTTCAGAATGATACAAGAGATTTTGTTGTTGTTGTTGTTGTTTGTGGAGGAAATTATGCAACCTTTACGATTCGCATCCATTCAAATTGTGATTTCGATGCAACTGCGTTTAATCTTGCAGCCCTATCCCACACTGTAAACTTCACAGGGCAAATGTAGGAAATATGCGACAGTCCAACAGGCATCGGGGCATTTGAAGCACTGTGGTTTTGAGTTAATACCAGTGATTAACAGTTATTGATAGTTCATCTATTCATACATGTTTCCATTCTGTGGCTCCCATTTGCATTGCATAAGGTTGTTATATGGGAAACTAAATGTACTGTGGGGCTGCAAGCAAAGATTCTATAAAGAAGTCTATGGTTACAAGTAACTTCAAAACTGGAATAACCACACAGTAATACCTCAGAAATGTGTAAATTGTAAGGTGAGGAATTGAATGGAGGGTGTTAAGTATTTTTACTTCTTTTCACTCCCTTTAGAGCAAGCCCTGTTATTTTTGTCTATATTTGTATATAGAAAATGTTGCATTATGTAAACATTAAAAAGGAACTGTATGCCGCCTTTTAGGTTTAAACCAACTGAACCAAACCAAAATGAGAGACTCATGTGAGGCTCATTCTGCTTTCTGATTGGATAATCATCTTGAGAACCAAAACCACCAAATTATAACAAACAACTTGGCAATCATGTCCAATGTTTTTGTAATGAAGGGTAAATAGGCATTAGAATTGCTGGAAGTAAAAACTATATTACGTGTTTACTTCATATCTGGTGGGACATAAAATCTTACATTCCGTTACTTTGCTTATTTCAACTTATCTTCAGCTGAATAATTAGATACAGCCTCATGTGGTTGAAATAAAATATTGTATAATTTTTAAGGCTGAATAAAAAAAAAAAAAGTGGGCTGAATAGAAATGACACACACACACACACACACACACACACACACAATAGTTGCAGTGTGCAGGTCTCACCGGGCAGGACACACTTCCACAGACCGTAGGTCTTGCCGACAGCGGTCTGCCACAGC
>JACM01006433.1:0-31583 GCA_000787095.1 Periophthalmodon schlosseri
CTTTTACAGTCTTAAAAACATAAAAAACAGAGTTCATTTTAAGTTACTTATTAGGTGTTTCAAGGTGTTACATACTACATGATTTTTAACGGCCTTAAAGTCGTGAAAAACAGAACTAGTTCATTTGAAATGGTTTGCAAGTTATTCCTCACTTAGCTTATGCTTTCCAATCATCATAATTATTCGCTGCAATGAGTTTATATTTTCACAGCTTTCATAGGCCAGAGCAGAGTTTTGCCACCACGGTAACGCTAATAACAACTAGCATGTTAACAGTGCACTTCCTGGACAATAAAACTGTGCATAATTAGATGCAGACAGTCCACAGTTAACTTATAGAGCTGCTTATACAATACATCTGTACTGGAAAAGAGGAAAAGATCATAGTAAATTATGAGGTTGCTTAAATACTACATAGGCAAAAGACTATATTATAGCATGATTATACAAGGAGCAGTGTCGAAAGTAAACCAGACAGCAGACAAGAGCAACAGGTGGTGAGAAGACGTGTGTGTGTGTGTGTGTGTGTGTGTGTGTGTGTGTGTGTGTGTGTGTGTGTGTGTGTGGGAGGTTGGTGCATTTGCTCTGCACAGAACATTTAAACTTGTGCAACAACAAAACAAAAGCCCCTTTTTAAGTAATAGACATGACTCAAAATACTATGCAGCAGGGGTGAGAATTTCCAGTGTTAGGCAAGTCTTTGCTTCCTGATTCAATTCAGAAATATTTTTTGTTGAATTGAGATTGTTAATGGCGATAACTTTATTTAGACAGTTTTGTGGTATTATAGAACTAGCAAAATAATGCATGTAAACAAAATGTAAACATTTTTTTTTACATTTTGTTTACATTTCTGAGCATATATTTTCTTTATGATTCCGAGCATTTCAATTTCAAGTATTTCAAGAATCTTAAAGGTACACTGTGTAACAGCTCGTCTCCATGGAGATGTTATTGGTTTGCCTGGAATGCACATAGTTACACACAAGTTATGTTAATTCTTCAACTTTCCATTTTTTCCAGCACCCCCACTGTGCAGGGTGTAAATTGTCTTCTTTTTGACATTGAAGAGGGCTAAAAAAAACCTTTTTTTTAAAGTTTATTTTAATCACATAAAAACTTGGATTTTACTCTGGCCAATTCACAAAACAATCAAATTTAAGGTTTTATGTAATGTGTTTTTCATAATCTGTGGCAAATGGTGCCAAATAAGGAATTAGAGTAATTGGGGATTTCCTTATGAAGTACCTTGTGGAGAGAGCTGGAAGGGCCTGGCACCACCCAGAGAAAGGCGGCGGTTGGTGGGCACAGCTCCCTGACCGTAGGGGGGTGAAGGCCCCTGACGACCATACCCCAACGAGCTGTTACTGCTGCAGCGACGCACTGGGGTCGACATCCTGAGAGAACATTAAATAATACATTACGTGAATATTGTTCATAGGCTTGTCAAAATAGCAAATTTTGAAGTACAATATGTTGTTTAATTAAATACTGCAATATGCAATAGCATAGAAGACCATTATGTCCCAGTGATATTTTAACCCTAAAGCATAAAACTCTTCTTCAAAAGGATGTATCCATAAAACATAAGCTGCATTAAATGAATAGTAAAAAGATAGATTTTTGTTTTGCTTTTAAATTGCCAATTGTCCAGTTGGAAAGAGAAAACAGGCTGTAGTGCAATTTTTACCCAAGTAGGGACACAATCTTTCTGAATTGTGCACTTTAAGGCCACACTTTTTAAGATAATGTCCAGTCTATGACACTAACCGCGGTGAGCCATCTTGTCGGGGGCACTGGAGGTTCTGTTCCATGCGCTGGTAGTTATGGACCTGAGTGGGGACTGGAATAGGCAGCGAATGACCATGGTTTCCATAGTTACTTCCCAAGAAGTCACTGGGCCTGCCAGAACAACCACAGGGACAGACAGTGCCAATACTGTCAGATGAGACAGAAGATGGGTTGATAGTGTGTGTGCTTTGAGACTTGTGAAAGACTTGCAAGCTGTGTTGTGAAAAGATTTGCTGAACATTATTCAAACAATGGGTACATTTACATAGCCAGTTAAAATCTGAATTAGAATAATCAGACAACCCAATACTTTGGGCAGATTTTTGGTGTGTTTACATGCACAAAAGAAATCTGATCATTAAAAACACCTGGTGACATGTCATCTTATAAATGGATTTTTAAAGTAACAGTTGTATTTGGAAGACAATGAATTTTAAAGTAATCCTTAACATTTTCTTTCATTTTTTGTCTTTGCCACATTATTTTGCTCTTATTGCATATTTTTCTTGTCAAAACCTGCACATATTTTAACAATGAGAAAGAAATAATATTACTCACATCAGATGTAACATACCATTATCTGATAACTCCAAAAATAATGATCAGATTTTTGGTGTGCATGTTAAAATTGCCAATGCATCTGTTACATTGATTTATTTGAACAAACATTTTAAATCCAATATAAAGTAAAAAAAAAAAAGTATAAAGTATATAAATATATATAAAATCTTTATATATCTTTGTGGCTTCAATGCATTTTCACTAATCATACCTGACAGGACTTGGAAAGCCGCTGTACGACGGTGAGTGAGGTGGCGTTTTACTGCACAGCCCTGCAGAGGCCAGGAGGGAGCTGAGGAAGACACACAGACCATAAGGCAAGCCTTTTATTATGCTGCAAGGAAAGACTAAACATTTATTATACCAGACACTTATCAAATTGCTTCGCTAAAGGTTATGGCATTCTGTAAAGTGATTATTACCCGCTGTTCATGAGGCTGTCCTGAAGCACTTTGCTCTCACAAGTGAGCTCACCTGCTGCAATAGGAAGAGAAATAAACAGATGGAAAAGGGCATGAGCCAGGATTTATATCATATTCTCTGCATAATAAAACCACAGGCTCCTAACCACAAATCTACTAAAAGGGAAATAAATTCAATAACTGTAGCATTCTCTTGCCAGAAAATCTGAATTCTCTTTTCAACATAAGAATTTGTAAGGTCTAATGTTGATTTAAAGGTGAAACATATAAGTAGTTCATTTTAAACGGTTAGCAGGGGTCCAAAGTTATTACTCACTCACCTTAATGCATTCCATTTCACATGCTAACAACAACAACAACTAGTATTCTAACATTACACCAGCTGTATCCTCCTGGTTTGTGGGTCTTACTGTTATGATATTAGAAAATATTCTATATTATTATAAAATACTGAAAGTTGACATAGGCAAATATTGGTTATCTGCCACAACAGTAACGATCAGATGTCGGTATCAGATGAAAAAAATCCCTACATGAGAGTGTGATGAAATAATTATGCAAACCACATAACAGAAGTATTAAGCTTGCCCCTAATAGAGTGTTACTTACTGTTAAAGTGCGCCGGAACCATGACAAAGTCGTCTGTGTCGCAGGAGGACGAGTTCTTGCTGCTGGCCGCTCCCCCTGAAGAGTCTTTGAGGAGGAACCCTGTGACCTCCTGTGTGGGAGAAGCCAGAGCTTTGGGTCGCACCTGCTGTCCATCTGCGAGGGACTGCTGTAGAGACCAGACAAAGGGACTCAGGTAAGTATGTGCTCTGATGTAGGAAAGGTGATATGAAGGTATAATAATGTTAACAAACTGGAGGTGAGGCCAGGTGAGAGGTGGAGGAGCTGCTACAAGAGCTGGCCGAGGCAGAGCTGGGGAAGCAAGTCATTGTGACTGTGGGGGTTGCTGAAAGAATTAGCACAAGCACCATTATAGTATAGATAACCATTACGCCTGTCACAATAATACATTGTCTTTTTAATAATTAAATCTCATTCTCAGTTCTGGAGTTTAAATGCTGCGTATAATAATGCAATGAGGGCACCATTGTCTCCATTATTAATGGTAAACACTGGATATTGTTACAGAAAAGTTTTTTGTACTTTATTTACATTTGAGCTTTAGAGGGTTGAATTTTTTTTTAATTGTTCAATAATTGAAACCTGGAACAATAAGTTCATATAATATTATCCCATATAACCAGTTTAATAAACTAAATGATAAACTATTTGACCATTTGTTTTGCGTTTATAGTAGAAAACAGCTTAAAAAGTTTAGTAGCCATTAGTTCAATACAGTTCAATACAGTTCAGTACAAAACAGTGTGGGCTCTATAACAATACAATGAAATACAAGAAAACTGTGCACATGTCAGTTCTCAATAACATTAGTATTTCAGTATCATTCACCCCAAGATATGCAAAATGTATTTACACTTACTCTTTTTTATGGATGAGCTCGCCTCTAGGAAAGGATGACTGAAGAACTCATCTGCCAACAACAGGTAAACAAAAAGTGACTCAAAAACCTAAGCATGCATTAAGTTAATAATTTAGCATTTGAAAACCACCATAGGTTTACTATTGGGTTAACTGAAAACTCTACCACAATGTCTCGTATATGTAAATGAAACAAATTGTCAGTTCTGTGTTCACTATATGAGGATTGAATGTGCAAAACTAAGCTAAAGTTATCACGGTGGATGACTAACCATAATCCATGCGGTCTTTGTAGTTGCGCTGCAGTAGTCCTAGCAGCAGATGCCTCAGATGGGATGAGGTCTCTCTGGGGATACTGCAGAAAGGAAAAAAGGCAAGTTAGGTTTCACAAAATGGTTACCATGTTTTATCAAAATCTGCAGGAATCATCTAAACAAGTTTATATTTTAGCTTCTTACTTGGGAGTGAGATGAGTATTTTTTTCATAGAACAGTCGAAGATCTTGTGGACTGCTGGCCTGAAAGTAAAAAGAGAGCAACTCTGTTTTAATATACCACAAATGTGAAAATACTTTTTACTGTGGTAGTACATGGTTCATTTATAATTGCTGCTTTGCTTAATTTAACAAATGATTCACCATTTTGTTTTAAATGTATTAGATTAGTATCCATTTTCTGTCTTAAGTGATTGCGTCTAATGAGAGGTATTATTAAAGGTGCACTATGCAACGTTTCCAGGTGGAGGAACATTCCAGAGTATGGCATTAAGGTCATCTGTCTTGCATTTATTCAATTACAGATGTTTTTATTGCTCAAACATACCTTGCAAAAACATGCATTCTTACAGTAAGTAGGCTCTCCTCTCCACAGACCTGACCTGTAACTTGGCCTTTTGGAGTCACCTGCTTGTTTCTATGGAGATAGATACCTTTAATGTCATACTGTGGAACATTCCAGCTAAGCAATAACATCTCCATAGAGGTGAGAAGGTGGCATGCTTTTCTTTAAAAAGTTACATAGTGTGCCTTTAAACTATATAATCTGGGAGTGGATCTTCATGGCACTATAATTACTAATAATAATAGTCGTTCCATGGTGCCATTATTAATAACAAAACATTTGACAGCTTTTAAAATGTGTTACACTAATTAGGTCGAAGTCAGAAATGCAGCCAGACCGGTCCAGAAATAACCCAATGACGTGACATAACAGCCAACCTAGAAAACAATGTAGGCTCCAACTCCCAGCCACCATCCCGTATGAATAGTGACAAGACGCGTGGAGTTTACATAAAACAAACGTAGCTTAGGCTGCTGAGGAAGTAGGACAAACACAACAGAGAATGAATTGAACTGCACGCTTGGCTGCCTTGAGACACAGGTTACCATTAGCGCTGCAATCATTAAATCCATGCAAAGTCAGCCTCTGAGTAAAGGTTTTATAATAGACTTCTTAATCCTTCTAAAACCAAGTGAGCAAACCAAATGAAAGAATTTAAATGCTTTGGGGGCATCAAGTGTGAATAATGACTGTACATCCCAGTTTATTGGAGGAACAGTGCGGCGGAAAAGTTTCTTCCATAACAGAAAATGGATTCATTAAACGCAAATAACTTTTTTAAATAACACTGATGAAATTAATTTAGAATACCCACTTGAAAAGGAGCCTTCCCGGTCAAGCACTGAAACACTATGGTGCCTATGCTCCACAGGTCCGCCTTGGCGTCGTAGCTTTGGGACATGATCACTTCTGGTGCCTGGGGGGTCACATATTATAGTATAGAGTTAAAGGCACTGTACCTGATTTCTTAACATAAAAAAAAAAACAAAAAAACAGAACGCACATTTTAGACAGTTTGCAGGGGTCCAAACTTATTCCTCACATCCTAATTATTAAACTACAAGAGCTTTTCAAAACTTTCAAAGACTAGTGCGGAGTTTTGCCGTGATGGTAAAGCTAACAACAACTAGCATGCTAACTGCACACTCCCTGATTATCAGACAATGAAACACAATAATTAGATGCAGACAGCACACAACAGATTTATTTGACCTCAAGAGCTGCTTAAACAATATATTTGTACTGAGGTAAGACATATTTTGCTCAAACATAATTTTTGACATTTGAAGATAGTGTTGAAAAATTGTTGGCAAATAAAATGAACATATAAACACCCAGAGTCAATACTGAACTTCCAGCTCAGTAATGTATGCAGGATTTGTGGTGCTTCATTGTTCTTTATTGCCTGCTATATTTTTGGTGGGATTAGTTCCATAGTAATATCTGAAGTGCATATAAATGGTTTTGATGATGCTCTAATTTCTACTAAAGTTGGTGGGACCTGTGATAAATATAAATTATAGTTTTGCATCAATCAAGAAGCAATTTGCAAAGAAAAGTTGAAAAATATGTTGAAAATTACTGGAAGTAGAGAGTTCTATTAAAAATTATATTATTGTCAAGGGTTGTTAGCTTTTAGGCTAATTTTGGTGCTAATCGCTACGTCAATAAACTAAATACTTCTACATGTGGTAATGTTTTCAGACCAGGCTATGGTGTTACATGTGTGACTGAGTGGTTGCCAAAACAGCCCTGGCTTGTCATATTTAGTGATGTTGGGAGGCTAATGCTAACTCTTCCATTGAAAACCCATGGAATGGTACCGGCCTTTAAAATGCAGGCGTCCTGTTTTCAAATGCTGGTGTGGTCTATAAAGAAAAAGAAAGGGTGCATACCATGTACATAGGGGAGCCACACAGTGTTGCTGCCATCATGTTGTTTTGAAGATACCGGGCAAAGCCAAAGTCCGCTGAAAGTAGAGTAACAGAAGATAAATATGGTTAAAAGAAATAGCATTTAAAGTGGAACTAAACACAGTCATCAACTAAACTGTGTACATGGTGTTTTAATAGCATTGTCTACTGTTCCTTGTCATTTTTGGCAATTTTAGGGACATTTGCAGCTTTGTGGGGAAAAAAAACGTATAAAAACTAGTGTGTGCTGCCTCCAGTAGCTGCTGTAATTTCAAGTACTTGGTGACATCGCACAACTCTGCCCCAGTTATAGCCAGGTGTTTCTGATCACAAACACCTAACTGCAGGGACGGAGTTTGAAGTGTGGATACCTGTTCGACTAATCACATCGTTCCTTACACCTCCAGACCATGCCCCTTCTTCCCCCTCGTTCTCTTCTTCAATCCTCCAGGTACTGCCCAGTTTAGCAGCTCTATTTGAAATGGGGTTGTGGGTGTTTAGGTGTTTAGTCCCACTTTAACAATGAATATTTGTCACAAGTATCATTAAATAGGGCAAATAATGCTCATTGCTAATTATGGTTCAGTTGAGCATAATGAAAGTAAGGTACTCCAATTCATGGGTTTTAGCTTTCTGTTGTTGTGCATTTTGAAGACTTTTTTTCCCCATCAGAAAACATAATATTGTGTTTTAAATTATTAATCACTATGGCAACGGTCCTAATTTTTCATAATTCTGAAACTCACAGATAAGGAGTAAGATGAGAGCCAGCACTATGGTGTGATGTTTAATTATTTCCAGGCCAAACTGTTTTAATAACTGCTTCTTCAAAATGGCTCTTTACAGTATTCCACCATAAGATGAAATAATTATGAATTATGTGGTTGTGGGAAATATCATTTTCAAACAGTTTTTTTAGCTTTCAAACATAGTGCACTTTCATTGGTAGTTGAACACACAAACAATGTAAATATAACCATAATCTTGTTTAGCACAATTATTATCCGTAATTTATAAAGTAATGAAGGATACTGGACTTGACTGAACTTAGCATCCTTAATGTCCTTTAAACTCTACACAAGTATTTGCCTTAAAACTCTTGGGGATTAGAACATTGTGTGTGACTGAGGTAGACAGTCCCAGGCTGCACTTTCCCACAGGGCAGTTCATTCTCTCCAGAGCAAAAGAATTACACGGCTTTCGGATTAGCAGACTTTCAAAACATGCAAATACCCTTACACTGTGCATGGCTCTGCTGTTCCCTTTGTTGTGGTGACAATTATGTGCTACACAAAATGCCATCAGTCATTTAATTCATCTGTACTTTTACAAAATTGAGCTTAGAGTGCAGTGCTGAAAAAATATTGGTGCCAATGATCGGTTCAATTTTCAATATAGGACTGATAGCGATATGTGGGGAAACTGATAAACCATCCCTAATAGAGCTCAGTCTGCATTTTACTGAGATTGGTTAAATAGAATTTTGAATAGAATTTACACAGTATGTTTTCTGAGATGCGACCTATCTAGGGCACACATATATTTGACTTTGATAACACACCCATTACATAAAAGGGTCAATACATGTCAAATCAACAAATTTGCCTTCCATCTGACCATCTTAGATCTGGTTCATGTACTCAATTGTGACTGTTTTTTTTGTTTGTTTGTTTTTTTTAAGTTTGAGAGTAATAAAGTGAGGATGTCAGCCCAAAAGTCAAATTCTACAAGCTCTAAATTCTCAACTGTTAGCTAAAAGGGATTTACATTTTCAGGGTTTGTTTAACACCTCGTGCATAACTTGAGGTGTAAGGGCATAGAGTTCAATGTCATGTAATGCTGTGGTTATGGCCTGCCATAAATATAATATGATAACTTTCACTTCATCTTACTCAAACTAATCGTCAAACTTCACAGCTTGACAATTGGGTATATGAACAACAATCATACCTACCTAGGGGTGGGCGAAAATGGCATATCATGATTTTGTTTTTTCCCCCAATTCACATATGGTTATTGTGTTTAAGGGGTCACTAAAGCCATCTGCAGCTTCTGAAAATTCATACTGCACTGTGATTGGTTAGGTCCTTCTGTCACTCACTCAGAGGACAGGCAGATTGATCTATATGAGGAGTGGGCCTGCATAGAGCTGCATTACACAGAGACGTATTGAATCACAATATAACCCAATCATCATAAAAACATAGCGTCACACAGATCTGATCTCGGTTTGATTTATATTGCCATATCACCTAGGCTTATATCTACCAAGTGTGAAGCAAATCCAAGATGGAGAATGTTTATTTTCAGAAATGTGTTGTGATTGTTGTGATTTCACAGACTGTTACTTTATGTAAAACCATTTCCTCTTATTTCTGTGGTACAGTTGACATATAAACACATACCGATCTTGATGCAGGTGTTATTGGAATGTGACTTGCGCCCTGGTGGGTAGGACAGTAAAATGTTCTGGGGCTTCAGGTCTCTGTGGATTATCCCTTTGGCCTGGAGCACCCTCATGGCCCCGGCGATCTGCTGCAGGAACACTCGAATGGTGTCCTCGCTCAGGGTGCCTTTGGCTGAACACACAGGGCGATACAAACTGTTACTAACATCACCTGACATGAACTGTTGTTGAACTGTTGTCTGATTCACTAGGTCAAATGTGGATGCACTGAAAACAGGTAAGCAAGAGGTAAGATAGGGCTGGTCAGTTATGAAAAAAAGTCATCTCAGTTATTTGGGTCAAAAGTATGAAAAGCAGATACTAACCGATACTAAAACTAGTATAGAAACTAGATACTCATTTACTAGTTTTTTTGTGTATTCGTTTTTTTAAGAACAAACAAAAAGAAAAAAAAAAACCAACTGTAAATTTTTGATAGATCAACGTGGACAAAAAAGTGAGTTGTTGTGAGTTGTGAGTTGTTAATGTTTTATTAACAACAATAACATGTCCTTAACCATAGTTTATACTCTATTATAAAGATGTATCAGTTTGAGTAGCAGAGCTGTTTGTGTGTGTGCTGAGATAAAGAGCCACTTCCTGTTGCTTTGTCTGTGTCCAGCATCTGTATTTATGCTCTCTGCCCTCTGGTCACGTCCGACACTCTTGTTTTGTTTAGCTTCACCTTTTGCATGACTTCACGTTTGCTTCAAAATAAGAAACAGGGCAAACCAGGACATTTCACAAAGCCATTTAAGCCATGTTTCTATTGAGTTTTTTTTTCTTTTGACTGCAAACACAACTACAGCTATACTACTTTGGAAAACTAAAAGCTGACAGCACAAAAAGCCATGAGAAGGTTTGTAACACTGCAGATTTTTGTATTAAAACTGCCTGGTTTGTTAAACCCATTCTCCACTGAAGAAGGTCTGTACTCCATCCCAAACATGCATTATCCTCTAAGCCAATTCCCTGGCAGGTGCTATGTTTTGTTTACTATTGAATATGGTGTAGTTCGGTGTTGTTCGGAGTGTTGGTACTACTATTCTAAAAAGCAAAATATTTTATTGCTTTCCATACTAGTCAAGAGGCAGATAATGTAATTTATTAAGTATGTTGTTTAATGTATTTTTTATTAGAATTCACAATACCAGTTCTTTGGGGTATATCAAATTTTAGTTCAAGAAGTTCACTTACAGTGCAAGTAGTCAGCAAGGTCCCCACCATTGCAGTACTGTTATCAGGAAAAACAACACATAGACAATTAGTATATTCTGGGTGACATCACAACTTTCTAAAAGCCTATAGCCCATTATTTAAGTTGGGGAGCAGATCAAACACGTTATATGCAGATTTTTGTTATAATATAGCAAGGTTAAGGGACTATTCATTAATATAAATCAGGTTCCAACTTTGTGGACTTGCCTTTAGGATATTTTGGTAACACTTTATAATAACTACACCTTAACAAGACTTAATGAGTGAATGAACAAACAGTTTATCAAGAACAGACCTAGTAATTACTTACTGCCATAACTCCTAACCTCTTAATTAAGCAGTTACTAAGCCTGAATCATTCTTAATAAACCCATTATTAAGTCTTTAAAGCTACCATTGGTAATTAGATTGGCCGACCTGTTCCTGCCGTATTCTCTCTTCACCGCTAGATCCCATCTACATTACTTGTGTATGCCAGAAGAAGACCAGAGAGCACAGGCCAGGTGGGGGGGGGGTTCACATCTGCCATCTACTGGTAATAAATAAATCTAATAAACTTGCAGATGGTAATTTTAAATATAGTAATTACTATAAAGTGTTACTGATATTTCTTATATAAAATGCCATATAATCAATAGGGGGAAGTTGATACTGCCCCCGTCTGGGTTACTGACAAACTCATCATTCTAGAATCTGAAAACAACCAAAAGGACTAATAAAGTCAATACAGAAAAAGTTAATTTAATACCATTTTAAAATACACGACAAAGTCATCCAAATACTTTCCGTTCATTTGTAATGGGTCAAATCTAAGCACAGCTAAAACCCATTTGACCAGAGGCCATTATGGCTCCAGGTGCTTGAAGCCGATGCTAAATTTAGCCCGGGCCTGTCAAAGCTGCCTGCAAAAGCTGGGACAATACAAGCCAGTGCAAACAAAACCAGAGGCTCCAGTGGGCTTACCTCCATCACCAGGTACACCGAGCTGGCAGTTTCCTGTGAAGAGAGCAGATAAGAGCCTAGGTAAACAAACAGATGCCCCTGACGGACAATGGCAAGAACAGCTGGCACAGAAGCATAGGGGCTTATGGGTGTGTAATGATTAACTTGGTGTATTCTTAGCATGCAGCTTTACAAGAAGAAAGCAAGCGTCTTGTTTTCTGCAATGCTTAAAGTGAATTTGACATTAATATAATTTTCAAATTGTAACCTGATTTGGTGGGATAGTCCCGAGGTAAATATGCAACACAATTTTATCAGTCAAGTGGCAATTTGTGATTTTGTGAAAAGTAGAAACAAAAAATTGGAAAATGCAGGAAGTAGCAGTAAGTTCTTAAACTAAATACCTCTACCTATGTCATTAACTGTCATCAATTCCATCCAAAATGCAGGGACAACTTACGCAAAAGGAAGGCACATTTTAAACGTTGATTTAACGAAATAACAGGTGTTGTCATCTATTGTCTAATTTAGTCAAGTTTTGGCCCTTGTTAAATTTACGGGGGACAGAAGCTCAGTTGGTAGAGTGTTCGTCCACTGATGTGAAGGTTGGTGGTTTGAATCCCACTCTCGATGTAAAACATCATTGGTTGAGTGGTCAGATCCACTGACCCACAAGTTGGCGGTGTGATTCCAGCTCCCACAGATAAATGCTGTCATGTATCCTTGAGCAAGACACTTAAACACATCTCGCCCCCCGATATCTGCGTACACTGGTGTATGAATGTGTGTGTGAATGGGTGAGTGGTTCCTTGATGTAAAACACTTTGAGTGCCTTGAAGGTGGAAAAGCGCTAGATAAAAATGTGACCATTTACCATTTACAGCCGCTAGGTAACAGAACTGGAATTACCTCACTACACATGTCATATCTGCTGCCTGTGGCCAAACAAGTACAATTACAAACTTCACTAGAGTTAAAAAAATAAAATAAAAATCTTGCCTTTGTTGTGGAATTTCTACAAGCAAACAACTAAAGAATAATGAAGTTAACTATGGTTTAGTGAAAAAGTACTCTAACCTGTCATATGTATTTAGATATCTTTCTAAAAGCAAAGGGAGTCAACCCAAGCACTACAGTTTAGTTTGATTTCTTATTTATTAGAAAGTGCCTGAGGAATGAGGGAGTGGTTGGTTTAGCAGTAATAACAGATGATGGGTTCAAACAAGGTGCATTTGGGCAGATCAATTATGGAAAAAAAATAAATAAATCACAATCATGGGAATTACAACTGAAATCAGCAATATTCAATAGGAGAGACACACTGTTGAGAGCAAGGTACAATCCATGAGCAACTTTTCCACTATAGGAAACATGTACATGCACTGAACACCCTTAACAATTACACAATATTTTCAACTGCATAACTGCAATAATCACTAATCAACAATCATAACTGTAAAAGTGCAAACAAATCAAACTCATACTTTAATTACTCTGCCAGTACAGTTATGCTGAAGCCAAAAAGGTGTTAATAACATTTCATAGGCAAGAATTACATATTTGGATCTGGAAAATGTTTTCAGAAAAGAACAATTCAACATTTTACCCTACCCTTTACCTAACTCTAATTTACCGTAGTTTGGGTTATTTTAAAAAGAACACATTCAAATAATACACTACTCATCACATAGTAGTCCTATGCTTTTTCCTCCCACATTCACCTCAGGCTAGTCTCTTATCACATGGCCCCAGATGACTGCAGTGCCACTATGACCTCAGTGTAGCACTGCATTGAAACAACAAGTCAGGGCCGAGAAGGTTTGGAGTGAGCTGTTTGAAGACTTACTCAGGTCTGACTACAATCAGAGCAGTCAGTGGTGGCTTGACCCATCCACCCAACATTACACTTTGATTTTATGGGGTCATTGAGTGCAATAACATATTAAAACTCCAGATGAACTTCCACATCTATTTAACATGTCTATCTGAAGTATATGTGGTCCCTATTATTCCTCAATTTGAGTCAGAGCTGAATTTGCGTTAAAATTGGATATTCGATATTACTACGGCAACAGATACACGGACAAACTACATGGAATTTGTTATACATTAGTTTAAGTCAAATAAGGGCCCAACGTTTCTATAAACATTACATTTAACTGCTAATAAACCTGAGCAAACAGTGCAGAAAAACATGGAGGCTAACTGTAGGCCTGTCACGATAACACATTTTGAAGCATGATATATTGCAACAGAAAAATATCAGGATAAACAATACTATTGAAACTGTTTTTTTTTTGCCACTGACAAAATAACCATAAAGCAGGGTAATCCCAGCAAACCATTTTGTACATAGACAGATAACAGAATGAAGCAATAATAAGCCTTAGAAGTGACTTACTCAACCCTCTACCGCTCAAATCTTATTGTAATACAACAAAAATAGCAAGAATTTCCTCATTATTCCAAAGAAAATGTAGACAACAGTACACACGATAAATACTGAGCCCAAAGAGAAGTGACAGGCCTTGCTAACTGACTTTAGTCTAATATTTACAAACTTAGGTTTCAAGTGACAGGGAACATTTTTAACCGTTTCTGGTGAGTAAAATCATTTTTTAAAAGTCAAGCTAATGACTAGCACGATGGACGCAAATTTGGTAAATGAGTCAAATTGGGGAATGACACTCCCTGCTGAGGTCTTGAAAGCAAACTTTTCTTTGGTGGTTGGGTCTTGGAAACAGAAACCCTAATTAACTGCCATTTTGAAATAATAACAATTGCCTCCAATAGCAAAATTATTTAAATGGGTTGTTACAGTGGGAGGCATAGACAACTGGTAAAATGTTGACAGTATGTCCACCAAGGCCAGTGCCCTGCAGCATTACTTACAAGAGAAAGGTAAAAAGGTCAAATGTTTGTCATGGTTTCAATTTCACACAGACCTAATTAGACGGTCGATGGCAGAGTCCCCCGTCAGACTCTGCTGTTACACAACAACACGTCTAGAAACTGAACCTGACTTTAGACTATCACTGTCCACTGTATGATGTAAGACTGACTTAAATCAACAGTGGAGTTTTCCATCTGAAAATTCACCACTAACACACTATTGCACATAATACCATCTATAAGCTAACCCAGGTATGTAGCATTAAAGTGTTTTAACGTTTGGTAGAAAATTATTAATGAATGTTGAAAATAATTATTCAGAAAAAAGGGAATAACTGTATGAATCCAAATCTCCCATACTGACAGACAGACCAGAAATTTGGCAATAATATAACTACATTAGACGCATGGGGCAGATCTCAACTTTTTTCCCCAAAATCACACAGATATGGAAGTTATTTGAACCTAGTTTATCATCTAGTGAATCATAGTTTAACATCTGAATGCTTTTAAACACAAGAATAAGGCTGGGACAGTACCACCTCATGAGAACATATGTTACAGAGTCAACACAACTCAACACTTCTGACAACATGACGGCACAGTGTTAGTTTGCACACGGATTGCACAGGCATTTTTAGTTTTACATCCATAGTTTGTAGTAAGGCCTTCTTTTAAGTACAAACCACAAAACAAATGCTGTTTTCATTATACTTGGCAAAAACACATCTCACAAATCTGGCATGAGAACATTGGCTAGTTACAGTGGTCTTCTTCATTTTGGCCCTCAGGCGATACAAGACAGGTTGCATTACTGAGGTGGCAAACACACTGACTATGCGACAAAAGCAGCAGCTGGTTGGATAGAGGGCTGCTTGTTTGGGACACACAGGTAGCTCTGATGTCTAAACTACCTGACAGATGTTGTCAAAGTCTATTTGCTAATCTGCAGGTAAGACCATGCCTCCTGCTGATAACTCGCTGTTGCCTTGGAGTGCAACAAGTTTACTGGCAACAGGCAATAATCTGTCCACTCTGTAAACATAATAAATAAATCGCCATATATAATTGGATGGTATCTATACAAATGACAGGTAGGGATGTTAAAGTGCTTTTGACAGATTTATATATTTTTCTTCTTATTAATTATTACTTAGTTTGGTGGCAGTACCTGAGGTAAATATTCGTCATCATTCAGTCAAGTGGCAGTTTATGAGGAAAAGTTGAACAAAAAGTTGGAAAATACAGAAAGTAGCTCCTTCCATCCAAATACAGAGACAATTTGCACACAAGGAAGGCATTTTTTCTGACAGTCAAAACCTTGAATCAATAAAATGTGTTGTCATTTGTTTTTATTTGTCAAATCATAACTGTTGTATAATTTAGACACGTTTTGGCCCTTGTTAACGTTATGGTTGCTAAGTAACATACCTCTACATATGTCCCATCTGCTGCCCATGTCCAACCAGGAAGTAAAATTATAAACTTCATCAAAATTACAAAATTAAAAAAGACTAGGCAAGATTTGATGTTAACTATGTTTCAGAGAAATGTGTAGTCTAACCTGTCACATGCACTTTAACATTAACCAGTTAAATCAATAATTGTGAGATTTGATTTTTAAAAGTAATAGTGAGAATTTTATAAGCAAAATAGAGTAACTACAATTGAATCGATACTCCAAAAAAGTAAACCTGAATCATGTACAGTGTTTTTTATCTGGCTGTTTCTGTCATATTTACATATACTCAGAATGTTTGATTTTATAAAGCTGTTTACATGCAAAAGAAATGGCAATCTATTAGGCAATGTAAGTGAATGTAAGCGAGTTAAAGACTTTGCCGTTTGGTCGTGGTGTCAATAATTGTGAATATATAGGCGTTGAATTATGATGTTTCTTGTCACAATACAAAAATCTGATATCATGACATGCCAACTGTCAGTATGTACTTTATAGTACCTAACTAACTAAAGAGGCAAAGTAACCAACCACTGTGCAAAAACACTAAAATTAACTGTAAATTGTTAGACTTAAGATAATTTAGTTAGAGACCATTTTCTAAATACATCATATGAAATACTAAAAAGCAACAATCAGTTTGGAAGGTTACTACTTTTATTACAACAATAACCTGTTTTTCTGCCTTTTTCTTGGAAACTTGTGTATTGCAAACTGTAACTACAATTATCTAAAAATACAGGTTTGACTGGAGTCGCAAACCTAGTGTTGTCATAAAAGATAAACATTGCAGAAGCGGCCATGTGTCTTGACACAGAATGTAAACAAAGAAAAAACAGGACGCAACATGGGTACAGACAGGAGCAGGGTGCATTACCATACCTGAAAGTCCAGTAGCGCAACGATGTTCTCATGTTTAAGTTCCTGTCAGAAAAAAGAACAATGTGTGTGTTTAAGAGTGTATTGCATTTCTGTCTAGATTTATTTTAAGACACGCTGCAAGGAAGAAGACAGTGTTTTATTACAGCGCCTCTAAATATTGTTGAAATCAGCACTTTGTAAGCATCATTATTGTAGAGAAAAGCATTTGGAAAATATCAAATGCAGAGCAAAACAGTCATAATGATGCTGTTATGTTTAATACTAAAAAGCATTCAGAACTCTTGTTTATGTATCAGTTGCATGACTTGTGCTTGCTTACCTTGAGAATTTTGATCTCTTTGCCCAACAGTGTCTGGGATTTTGCCAAGTTCTTTTTGTTGATGCATTTTACTGCCACCTCCCAGTCGTGTTTCTACAAAGACATTGAAACCAAAATAATAATTTTTAGTGGAAAACAAAAATGTATTCATGTAACAAATAAGGTATTTAAGAACATACACAATCAAAGTCAGTATTTCTTAACTTGTTTTAACTATGGCTGGGAATCAGAGCCCCTCACGATAAAAAAAAAACAAAAAAAAAAACCCCAAAAAAACCCCACTACCTACACACATTTAAAAAATACACACATTTTAATCATCAAATCAGTGAATATGCCAAATATTGCATTAACAATATTCCTTTCTCTGAACAAAAAAAATAAAAGTAATACTGTCACTCTATACCAAAAAATACTACGATACTGCTTCACGATTACATTGATATTTTGGTAATAATGGTTATTGACTTGAATTTTTTTACACAGTTGATGTGTGATTTAGGACTTTGCATAAACAAATATTTAAGATCATCTTAACTGGGTGGTGGTGTTACAGGTGTGGCTTATTTTGTACTTAAATAGTGATAGTAGGATTACATTGTGAGTGTATTTCTTTTTTTTTTTTACAGGCACTCCCAGGTCATGGACAAGTTATAACATGCTCACCACAGCTAGCATCCCCTGATTTCAATGCAAAAAGCTAAACTACAACTATTTCTTAAGTTCTACCTGCACAGAACTTAAAATTAATAAACATTACGCGTGCATGCATTGGGCTTATCTTCTGCATGCTTTTTGATCATCTGGGGGGTTGTCTAGGGGCTAAAGGCACGTACTGTATGCTAGGCCTCTACTCTTAAGGACGCACCATGAAAACAAAACACTGGAAGGCAACTTGGATGCTTCAGGTCCAAATTAAAACGATCTCATTCAAATATTCTTAGAGAAGTTGCTGCTTATACATTTATTGGGTCATTATAGAGGATTTATATGGCTTTATAGTCTAAAATATCTGAAAACATACCTCTTTATGCCTGCCTTTGAAAACGACAGCAAATGCGCCATGTCCGATCAAGTCCTTTCGACTGAACTCGAATTTGCCCACGGTCTCCATGACGAGGCGAGCGGTTGTTTTGCACTAGTGAGACCCGGGGAGATGATCTGGAGGCCCGATCTCGACCTGCTCGGAGTGGGTAAGAGCTACTTTCTCTTCGGCAGAGTTTAGATGTCCGAGCCCTCCTCCTCCACTTGCCATGGGCTGCCTTCCTGACAACAAACTGTCCTCCTCTATCATGTTCACACTCAAAGGTTTGGGAGATTGACTCCTAGTGAGGTGGTATACGTAGATCCATTGCTGTCATTGCGATCTATACGAAATTAGTTTGGGAGAAATTGACGATAATCTTGATGCAGTTGAAGACAGATGACGTGCCACCTTAAAAGCAGTTCGCAGCGTTTGTTTATATATTGTAGAGCCTCTCTTTGGTCGATCGAAGCGTCAAAACGTGCAAAATTACACTGCGTTAACCTACGAACGCCTATGTTTTATCAAGGCAGCAAAAAATGTCGTCTAATGCCCGTTATGTCCTGCTATGAATAGCTGACGAGCAGAAAGTCACAGCAGCACTGGTCCCAACAAAGCAGCGATCGTATACGTGATAGAGCGCATGCGCACAGCAATGAGCTACAGCTGTGCCTCCTGACGTCACGGGGACTGCCTCCTTTGGGGCCATAAAAACTGAGAAAGTGTTAAAATTTGCTTTGTCAGGCCTAAACAAAACAACAACAGGTGCATCAGCACGTGTAGAGAGAGAGAGTGTGAGAGCCTGGAAAAACAGTTTGGTTTAATGGAGAACGTAGCCTAAATTAATACATGAACAAACAAAAGTAAATATGCTGTTGGTCTACTATTGATGATATGTGATTATATATGACTTCCAGTTGACAACCAAAACGTCTTGATTGCAAAAACACTGAAATCCTTCTGTCTAGGCTATGTAATTAACACCGAACATCCAAAATGCAGATACAATTATTCATTTAACAAAATAATAATGTTATTTTTATTAGCCTAATCATAACTATGCCAACCATAGCAATTTAGATGGCCGCTATTAGGTAACAGGTCTGCAATTAGCCTATATGCCATATCGCTCCAACTAGGAAGTAACCCACCCCCCCCTTCCTCCCGTCATGCACTCTAAGGTTAAATGTTGAGTGAGGGGTTAGAATAGATAGGCCTATGTGTGGCAGAGAAGTGGACCATGTCATACAGCTTGAGGGCTGACAGAAATAGCACTTTTCAGAAGCGGCTATCCATGAACTCCCTGGACAGAGAGATCTAACAAGCACCAGCCGAGCCGCGGAGGAACAGCCTGGAGGAGAGAGTGAGGAATCCTGCAGTGAGGGCTCCAGGGAGAGGGGAAATATAAGCAGACAGGAGCACAGCGTCAAGGGATGTGACCACTAGACACATTTATTTATATTCTGGATGGGTGGGTTTGCTGTCTTCACCAGAGGAGGGTCAAAAAGTCAAAATCGTACTGAGATTATCTAACCATTATTTCTTCCAGGTTGGCTGAGTGGGTCAAGTGTGGAGAACAAATTTTATAGGCATAATTAAGTACACAAATTAAGATTAAACGCTTTTATAATTAAGCATGAGTCAGATTGAGAGTGTACACTTTTTATCTTTTAGTGTAGATAGACACATTTGTGTTCTGGATGGGTGCGTTTACTGTCTTCACCAGAGGAGCACCAAGAAGTCAAAATCGTATACTATATAGATTCATTCACCATTATTTCTTTCAGGTCAGTTGAGTGGGTCAAATGTGCAGAACACATTTTATATATATATAGTATATAATAATGTACACCGATTTCAGTATTCAGTGTGTGCTGACGTTTGATGGTTGATGGTTTGACGGTTTGATTCTCACCAGATGATGCTTTGGCGTACGTTGCTCTTAAAACCAGGCTCGTCAACAGAGATTTGGGGACCAGGGGCAAGAAGGCGCACTTGGGCCCCCCTCTAAAATAAATTAATAGGCAGAAGTTCCAATTTTGGGCCCCTAAGACCCTGGGACAACAGACCCCTTTGTCCCCCCTGTCGACTCCTCTGCTTAAGACTAAATGTTTAGAGTCAGATTGAGCTAGTGAACACTTTGTATCCTCTAGTGTAGCCTATACTTTATCTTCTAGCTTGTCCATGGGCTTCAGAGTGATGAAAATGGATGGTTTTCAGATTTTAGAAGGTGATGATGTCATTCACCTGATAGGGGTGGTTACACTGAAATATCTAAGGTAAGGTCAATTCACAAATGTTGAACCTGATGATTTTTGTTGGTGACCAAAATCAGCATTTTAACTATATCCATTTTACCTGCCCCCCATCTGTATTAAATATGATTTGCCTATGGAATCCAGCAATTAGGACCGATGCCATTATGATTAACAGTTTAAAGCAAATTATTATATCTTTTGAATGGGGGAGAATTATATTAAAATGTGGCATATATCAGGAAGCTCCAAATATGTCCTGCCTGGATATAGTCCAAGCCAATGCCAAATGGTGCACTATTACAAGTAGACTTTAATGCATAGACTATTTTTGTTGCACTATTTCTTCAATCCATTCTTAAGACTTATCCATATTGTAGGCTACATGTTACTGAGTCGAATGGGGATGGCACTTTCAACGTGTGATGGTCCAGAAGGGGGCAGTAGAGGACCACAAAGGCTACAGATTACTTTTCGTTCTCTCATAAGTGCTTTAATTTATCACTCCATTCAGACCGTTTGTTCCTGATGACATCTTTCACCTTTAATGAATATATATGATTCAGGAGGAGCAGCACTTATCAGGGTTATGTGTGAGAGTTAACTAGGACTAATTATAGACTTTATGTTTTACTGTGGGTTCAGTGGGTTAAGTTTTATAGTCAGGGCGGTGAGAAGTTCGGGGTGGGGGCTTAAAATTAAAAGACAAAAAAGGTTTTCTCAAGTTATTAGCAAAATATCAAACACAGCAATCAATTTTCTTTATTTATACAACAACCAAACAATTAATGCTGCAGCCAGATAGCATTTACAGCATATTATGAGCTTATAAAGACAATTAAGAGTCACTGCTTTCTGTGTTATAACTAAGAGATACACTATACTGATGTGGGTAACAGTCAAATTCATTTGTGGAACCATATTCAACCAAATTCTTTTTTTTTTTTCTTTTTTTGTCATCTTGTCTAAATAGTATTGTATTCCAAAGCTAATTCTGTAGATTAGATTGGGTTTCATTTGCCAATGATATAATGATAACTGATCAAACAGCAAGTTTTTTATTCCCAAAAGTCATAAACATGCACAATTTGTTACTCTCTATTTTGTAGCCATTATTGTTCTGCAGCCAGGAAAAACATGTCCTCTGCATTTGACTGCATTTTGCCTTCAAAAAGTATGGCAATATATGAAGCAGCCTATTTTGTACTTATATTTAATTTAATTTAATTTATGATACTGTATTTTATGCATTCCTTTATTTGACCATATTTCCTTTTTTTTTCTATAATTCATCTTTGTTGTATGTTGCACTATATCACTGAAGCACATTCCTGTTTGTGAATTTTGTTCACTGGCAATGGCAATAAAGCTTTTTCTCATTCTGAGCTAGATCCAGGGTGTTGTTGAGTGTTGGAATAATAGCTTACTATGCATGTTTTGGGGCAATTTATTTTTATGCAAATTCTTTTAAGAATGTATGCATAGCCTGTGCTCTTACTGTTTTAAAGATGTACTACAGTTACAACTGAACCTGGGTTGCCAGTGCCTTAATCTGAATATAGAGGACACACACAAGTTTTTCTCATTCTCAATATATGGACAACAGAGATTGTCCATTTACCTTAAGCATAGCCATGCCTCATGTGAAAGCTCACAACCTCCAGAATTCACTCAGTGTACTGCAGAGGCTGCAGCAGCACGGCTGCACTAAGCACTGATAATGACTATCTGCAAGTGCTGGGGTTTAGGTAGTGAGGATTCAGATCAGAGAGAGTCCTTTTAGGTTTAAACTAACTGGATTTTAACACTGAAACTGGCAACCCAAACGAAAAAGTCAAGTGAAGCTCCTTCTTTTTTCTGATTCAATAATCATCTTGAGAACCAAAACACCAAATTATAACATAAACAACATGGCCATCATGTCCAATGTTTTTGAAATGAAGAATACAATGGCATTAGAACTATTACCAGTAAAAGCTATATTTGAGTTGATCATACAGTACACAGTTAGGTCATGTTTATGAAATTTTTTTGGAGATGCAAGCCTGCTCACAATAAAGATGCATGTTGTTATAAGTTTTTCTGTGCAATGAACACATCCATAATGAAAAAAAATATGCTTTTATTTTAGTCTCTATTTTTGGCAATAAAGTTACAAAAAAAGATCTTTTATTTTAGTCTATTTTGACTTAAAATTTACATTCTGTGGCTTTAAAATAAACATCTTACATACAGTTCCTTTAAAAATATGATATAGCAACTTGTGTAATGTTTTACCACTAATTGCTTATTACCATGATAAAGCTGATAAAAGGACTTGCTTCACTTTATTCCTTTTACAGCTCAGTAAAACAATAGAGGTGCATCTCATTATGAATCACTTCTAGTGGTTTTCCAGGGGGTCTACTCTCCACACACACATTACAATAGAGGCCTTTGAATGCTGAGACACACTGGGCATAGGTATCTGGCTTATACAATGCATTCCAGTACGAGAAAGCTGCGTGAGTGGCCATTTGGCACATAGGCCCGTATCAGCAGGCGTCCACACTACAGGGGGTGTGCTGCTCGTGAACAGGAGAGCGTGGTGGATCCTACAGAATGATTGATTCTTTCTCTTGAGCTCACATTAAGTCTCAGCTGGTGACAGTTGGTGCAGTCTGCAGACACAGGCCTTGGGGATTTGTACAGAACTCCAGTCGACAGCATCACGGCAGACTAGATAGAAGTTTAAAAAGGATTCTGGTAATCAAGGATATTTCTCAAAATATTAAAAAAGTACTTTGACATACATGGAATCCTTATATGTAAATTTGCAAGATTTAGCGTGCATTGAAAGTTGAAGTTGGGACATTTTGATTTGTTACTTTTTCTAATGAGAATGAGAAATTAATCATTTGCAATTAATAGCATAGGCACCTTCAAAATATGCAACTATGCAACTTCTTTGAGAGGGCTCGCCTCTCCACGGATCAAACCTGTAACTTGGTCTGGTGGTGTTACCTGCTTGTTTTCATCAAGTCAGATTCTAGTAAAAGCAATAACATCTCCAGGGGTTGAAAAAGTAGCATTGTAGGGTAAAACACATAAGGCCCATAGTTTGGTGAGGCTGGCTCCCTTTTGGGTGCTGAACTGGGTTCTGAGAGGCAAAAGTCTCAGACCACTCTTGTTCCAGTCTACATGCAGGTCAAAAAGCTGAATAGCTGTGAACAGATGTTCATCTTACTAACACATTGCAGCTGTAATTACTAATAAAAGGTGCAAACAATATAACCATCCATCTTCTTCTGCTTTATCAGGCCCCGGGCCATCTCCCAGTGGGACATGGCTGGAACCTCTCCAGGTAAGTGTCCAGGAGGCACCTGGAACAAATGTCCAAGCCTCCTCAGCTGGCTCCTCTCAATGTGGAGGAACAACGGCTCTACTCTGAGCTTCGTTCTTGACCTTTTGGTCATGACCCAAAGCTCATGATCATAGGTGAAAGTAGGAACGTAGATTGACTGGTAAATAGAGAGCTTTCTCCGCAGAAAACAGTCAACAGTCTTATACAGCAACGGCACTGCAACTACATTTGCAAATATTGATAAGGAACAACTCATTTACTTTGAGCAATCAATTCTTACACAAGTTAGGAAAATTGTAGCTCATTTTTTAGATAAATACTTTTTTTTTTTTTTGCCTAAGCACTGTTTCTTACCCAGTGGAGCTGAATGCCACTCGAAGCATTGTTGGAGATCAATGGTGATCACTGTATATATGCAGCAGTTCAGAGGCAACATAGTGTGTTCTCATAATGTGCTACTCCAACAAATATAAGTTCTACTTTTACATTTTACATTTTGGAAATCCTGTTTCAGTAAGTTACTATTTGACATATAGAATGCCTTTTGATCATCTGAAAAGGACACACTATTTCAAACAAGCACTTCAGGCGTTCTTAAAATGGCCGCCATGTATTTTTCTCATTTTGTTCATGATAAACAACTAGATAGAGGTCCCCACAGCCAGATTACTTTGACATTACCCCAACACATTGTCTAGCCGCAGCACCTTGCTCGCTTCTCGCACTGCTAATACTTTACACTAAACACATTGCGGGGAAAGTGGCACAGTTGATTGATAGCCGACTTTTTCGTATAGATGGCTTCAAATGGTGCCATGAAGGTCAGTGCTTATTTCAAATCCATCTCGGAGCCGAAATGAACTTTTAATACCTGATCAGCATAATAGTTTTGTCTGCGCGCGCTGCTGCTCTGCTCCAATGTGTGGTCGCGCCAATAGGTCATGCTAGATAATTAAAGAGAAGAGCTGAGGCAAATCCAATACTGGCCATTACAACTGAGGAGGGCCACGGCTCTAGGGAGGAGACTATGGGAATCATAGACTGGACATGGAGATGCAAAACAACAAGTAGCTTTGTAAGAGGCACAGGGGGATAGGAGGTTCACAAGATAATATTTGCTTGAATTCCAAACATTTTAATGCAAAATATTTGACTGGGTTGACTGTCTTTCCTTAAAGGTGCACTATGTACATTTTTGGTGGAGGGTTTGCTGTCTGTCTTGTCTCCATGGAGATGTTATTGGATTGCTTGGAAAGTTCTACAGTATGGCACTGAACAAGCAGGTGGTGCCACCAGGCCAAGATCTGTGGAAAGGCAAGCCCCCTCACAGTAAGAATGCATGTTTTTCATAGTACTATATGACAATAAAACATCTGTATATGAATAAATGCAAGACACATACTTTGAATGCCATACATTGGAGCATTCCAGGAAAAGCAGTAACATCTCCATGGAGGGAAACAGGTGGCAAAACCCCCACTAGACAAGTTCCTTTAGGGCTCCTTTAATATGTCTTGGAGCTATGAAGACACTACATACTTTTTGGGAAGAAAACCCAAATGAAAATTATATTAACATAAAGTAAATAATTCATAATTAAATAAATGTTCATGTATGAAATGTGTCTGAGCGTACACAAATAGAAGATGTGATTTGGATTATTTCTTAAGCAGAGGAGATAATATAATCATAACACTAGCTCAGAAAGTCTTTTTTTCCTGTGACCCCCTCACTTCTTGTCTTGCAGATCTGTTGCAACGAAAGTCCAAGATTACGCTGTGTCAAAAGTCAAACTGGAGTCAAAAAGTGAAGTCAAGTTTGTTGAATTTTAAAGCTATAGTCTGAAATCTCAAATATATGGTCCAAGTTACAACAATTTTCTTTATGATTTTCCAGTGTATAGTTACCAGTTTATCCAACTGAGTAAGAATGACATGACAAGACCCATAGGTAGCACTAGCAAAAGTGGTTCAAATGTACACTTATTGCACCACTTATGCAATTTTTCTGGTTGAGGGTCTGCTACCTTCTTGGTGGCTGGAATTATATATATTATATTGTATATCTTGCATGTTTTATTACTTTAAAAAAGATGCTTGCATTCATACTGTGAACAGGAGCGCCTCTCCACAGATCTATCATGTAAGTTGTCCTGGTGCGCCTTCTTGTCTCCATATAAATATATGTTTAAAGTCATACTGTCCAACACTCCAAGCAAAACAATATCTCTATGGAGGTGGTGCACCTTTATTATTAGTCTGTCTACATCTCCAAAGCTCAAAATGCTCTGTTTCACCTTGTGATGTCATGTAGTGGTAGTTTTTTTTTTTTTAAAGTTAACAGCTACCTTTTACCTTTAGTTCAGTAGAGATTGGCAATTCCAGGAGTGAAATTATCCAAAAGATTCTAGTGAAAGTGTATGGAGTTTAAAAACAGTGGAGCACTTCCTGAATTACCACATGACATCACAAGGTGGAACAAGGTGGAGTGTTTTATGCAGGGTGTGTGTGTTAATGATGTGTGAATGAAACAAAACACAATCCAGGTATGTTTTGATGAGGAAACAACATTGTAACATAGACCAGAAAATAGTGTAATATGGGCCCTTTAACTGCTAACACATAACATATTCAGATCACCATGATACATTTTATTGTTTTAAAAATGCTATATTAGCTGAAAACAACATATCTTACAGCTAACCATAAGGAAGGTTCGAATAGGGCCCGGGAGAGATCGCAAAAATGCTCAGACATGCATTGATGACATCTAAAACCTCTTCAGGCATGTTTTTGATGAGGGAACAATGTTATAACATGGTAGAAAGCTCCAAAAAGTCGCTTTTGCGTAATATTTTGGTTGAAGATAGGTTGCAGATAACCCACTACACCCCTTTAACCTTTCCACCCCCCTTATACCCATAATGCTGACCTTACTATAACCCAGCCACCATAACTCAGAGTTGAAGTGTTTCTCAAAGTATATGTTGTAAAGTGTAAATGGCTGGGCTGTGGCACATGCATTTTAATGTGAGTTGCGAGTACAGCTCTTTGTATGCTCTCCTATTCTCCCAGCTGATAGTTCTGCTGTTCCATACATAACAATAGCACCACACAAGTCTGAAGTGGAGACAAAGAGACCCCATCATGGCGGTCTTTCTCTCGCCATTGTCCTCTGCACATTCTCTGAGCTGGGTGGGCTACAGTCAAATTCAGCATGTGACTGGTGTAAACTGGTCTGTACGTATGATTTCACTCCATTCAGAATGATAGTCACTTGCAAGTTTTGAGAGTTTTTTTTTTAAGCTTCCTTTTGACAGGCACTTTCACTTCATAAAAGAGATTACTTTGTAACCTTGTTTCAAGTGTTAAGAGCCAATAATGACAGAAATCAAACTTGTTAATGTTTTAATTAAATATCGCTAGCTTCATAGCAAAATTGCCCAAGTCATTTCTCAAACTGCCTATTTCATCTGGATGATCGACAAGAGTGACATGTCGACAAAGGGTGCAGAAAGCATTTCAGTGGAAGTGCAGGTCTTGAATAAAACTGTTAGGAGGGGGCATTATGCAAAATCTATTTCTTTCTGCAATGTTATAACGTTGTTCCTTCATCAAAAACATGCCTGAAGAGGTTTTACGTCACTCATGCTCCCTCACGACAATTCTCCATAAAAATACAAAAGCACACAACAACTCGAGAAACCTGATGCGATGTGCTGTAGTTTCATTAGTGGGATGCACGCTGGTTGTGATGTGAAAGGATTGTGAAGGAGGAGTGACTTAGCACAAAGAGCAAAGGGAGGAGGGACTCATAAACAAAGTGAAACTTATAAAACATGTTAATACGTTGTTTTTGCTGCATTTTTAAAAGAATAAAAGGTGATCTGAATATGTTATGTGTTAGCAGTTAGAAGTAAAATACCCCCTCTTTAATGTGCCCACACATCACCAACTAAGCACACATCATCAGAAAAACAATTCTTCTGCTCTAATGTTGCATATTTGTATCAGGCTATGTATCTTTGACCTGTATCATGACCTGTGTGTAAAACACAGCTATGTTCAGCAGACTGTATTAGGCTTACACTGTCTTCACATATGAAGCATTTGTCCGGAGGAGGACGCAGTCGAGCAATTTTCTGATCACGACAGAGCTCAGACCAATCACCTGAGTGAGTTGAGCAGCCACTGCATTTGCTGAACTGCAACTGCTGCACCCGCCGATTGGACTTGTTTGGATCGCACAAGCTGACGTACTTACCTGGCCAGCTAGAACTACATGCTTTGACAAAACTTTACAAACACGAGTGTGTCTGGAATTGTATCCTGTCTCCCCGATTTCAGATGGTGTGATTGACAGACAGATTAACCAATCATAGAGACGCATGGTCTGTTATTGTTAAAACAAACATGGCGGCTTATGAGTAAAAAAGGCCTGAAAACAGTACATATTTTTACAGAATCAACAATCAAAGCACCAAACTCAAACAATCTCCAGTAAAAGGAGTTATATATTTTGTTCTGAATCTTACGAGAATATTCAAGAGGAGATGTCTTCTGCATTTGAGAGACACGTGATACAAATTAGCAGCTGTGGTTGGACCGTTCCAAGTTAGGATGGAGGTTGTCACACTGTACGGTCCGATTCCACACCCTTCTAGACTGAAATAGAATGTAGAAGAGACTGGCTGGTCAGGCAACTGGCGTACTGTGATATCAGAGAAAGTAAGGGTTAAGTCGCCCACAAATAGGGGTGCACTGAGTTCAGATCAACTGCTGTTGTGATTTTGAGCTATAGAAAAATAAATTCAATTTAAACTGAATTGAAAACCCCGCTCTGCTTCAGTCTGAGAGCAAAAAGAGGTGGTAGTGTTATACTGCAGATGCTATAAACGGACACTGAGCTTTGCATAGCACTATGAACTAGCAGAGATGTCCTACTTGAAACTGGTCATGACATTTTCCAGATAACTTTTGAAGGACTCCAACAATTGTTCTTATAGTCTGAAGAGCTTTGACCTCAGAGGACTTTGGTCTATAAGTTTTAAATCTCTAAATACACCATATTTTGAGTTGCCACAGGGACAGACAATATTTGTGATATTTTAACTCTTTAAGGAGAACCCAAGGCTGGTCGTTCTTTCATGAGGTGCAGGCCTTGTCAAAAACTCCATCCAGATTTTATACTTTTCAATTTCAATTCTAAAAGAAGCAAATGAAAGGTAATATAGTATATAATAATGTGAAGGAGCACATTTAACAGCACATTGATCTATGAAAAGACAACTTAATGTGAAAATGTGGAAATGTTCATTGCTTTTAGAGTTTATTTTTATATTTTATAAAATATACAATAGCTATCACCATCTGTTTTTCTTTTTCAAGTTTATTAGTACCCCTTGATTCCAATTTGATCAAGTTGAAATAGTGTGCAAAATGGCTGCTAAAATTGCTATTGAAAAAAATTGAAATTTCACTCAATTTCACTTTTTCAGACACTCCAAAATGAATAGGGCTCATCAGAAGAAACTCTGGCAGAGTGAAATGCAGGGTTTCATGTTTTTTCTCATTATTACTTGGTTTAGTTAAGCTGCAGTTTGTAGGAAAAAGTTGAGAAGAAAAGTACAAAATTACAGGACGTAGCGGTAAATTGTAGCGGCTTGACAATTTGCCCACAAAGAGGGCATTTTTCTGGCAGTTTAAACCTTCATTTAACAAAATAAAGGTTATGTCTTTTATTGGTCATATTGTGCAATTTAGACAAGCTTTGGCCATTGGTTGCTATAGGTAAAAGTTATGGAACTACATCATATATGTCATGTTATGTCGGCAGCCCATATCCAACCAGGAAGTAAAATTAGAAACTTTGCATGATTTTTAGTAAAATCTTGAATATAATGTTAACTATATTTTAGTGAAATGGGTAGTCTAAACTGTCATATGCACTTTAAACAAAGACTTGAACAGACACATAGTTAGGTCCTTAAGTGTCCCAACATTTTAACCATACCATAATAATGATTGGCAGCTTCATTCAAGAACAAGACACCTCATCCACCTTGACTATTAGTGTAACTGTGTGACTGCAGAATTAACACTATTGCAATGTTCAATTAAAAATTTACCAATAGCTACTTGCTACTTGAACAAAAATGCTGTCGTCGCTGGGCCGTTCGATCATCCTTAAGTAATACTTGAAGTAAATGTTTTTTGTGTGAACACGCTGCAATATAGCGTTTTGCTAACTGCTTGGCATTCTGCAGGTTTTACACAGTGTAAAAAAACAGAGAGGTTTTTGTTCAGGCAAGATTCTTAGAACTCAATGCAGGTCTCACACTTGCATTAAGAATATGTCAGAGATATGGCATTTTATTCTATATTCATCCACCTCAAGTAGATTGGTAGAAATGTGTACTTAAAAGCGATGTACCAAATTTTTATGGTCTTAAAAATGTGAAAATCTGTGTCAATAAAGTTAATATTAAACTGTTTGCAGCAATCCAAACTTATCCCTAACTTTATTAACACATCAGAGCGTCCTAAATAGTTTGTGCATTACGCCACTGCACTACTGCACTACAAATAAATAAAGGTATTTAGCCCGCCACACAGTAGATCATTTTTCCATCTCAAATGATTTTTAAACGTACGCCAAAAAGCGCAGAACACAGGTTTTAAGTCTCTGAACGCAAAGACTGCAGCGGGATATGACAGCAAAGAGACCACGCGCCACAAACTCCTCTGTTTCCTGTCTAGAATAAAACGACTCGCTCTGAGACTCTAAAGTGTTCAAAAGATCAGAGCATTGCACTTCTAGTTTACATTGAAATCAAAACTGTGTTATTATTATTTGTGAAATGTGGTGCAATAGTTTAGATAAATGCTTTTTTTAATGCACAGAAGGCTGGTGATAAATGACACAGGAAGTAGAGTAACTATTGCTAATCTGCAGCAGCTTCACCCTCATCCTCGCTGGGTGGATGTAAACAGACACACGTGAGGAACTACTCTCGCCTTTTTACATTTTAAAGAGGACTTCGAACTGGATGAATATCACTGTTTAGTGGACTGGGTGTCATTACTTGCGGAGGACAAATTATAGTGGATAATACGGATGAGAATGCTGCAGTTTACGAGAGATGAGGCGCTGAGGCTTAAAAACTGCATACGAGGATCTTAAATCGGGTACAAGAAAATCGAGTCCTAAATCAGGCAAATTTTCCTGTAGTGTGTGGCGGGCTTTAGTTAACTGTATTTAACAGCTCACAAACAATACTGTCAGTGCCGCTGAACGTTAATATTTGCTGTAATTACATCTTCTAATTTATTAAATTCCATAGAAAAGGCAGCATGCAGCAGTTAGTTAGCTAAGCCGCGCCCCCAGGCAAAATGTTGAGAATTTAGGGAGTCCCGTCATATCTGTTGCCCATATCCAACCAGGAAGTACAATTATAAACTTCACCAAAATAAAAAAAATGTAAAAAACAGAAAAAATTTATATATAAACATAATGATGTCAACTATGTTTAGTGAAATAGTAGTCTTACATGTCAGTATTCCTAACTTTCTTAACACATCAGAGCGTTCTAATTAGTTTGGGCATTACACCACTGCTAACAACAACAAACATGCTAACTGCACTCCAGTGTTAGTATTAAATACTTTTAAGAATAAGAAATATACACAAGAGTAAACAGGATATTTGCTATGCATTGTTTATTTTTGGAACAAGTTAATGCATTTTAAGACATTTCAAAAGAAATGTTCTTTCTATTGAAATGGTTGAAAAT
>KN484982.1:0-18056 GCA_000787095.1 Periophthalmodon schlosseri
TCAATCCTCCAAAACGATGACGTGGACAGCGCTCACACGCATGCGCACTCTCCGCCGGGCTGCTAGTTGGCGTTGTGGGTAGAGGAAGTGCATATGGCGATGGACGGTCACGGGGGGATGATGTCCACGTCCTCGGCTTTAGCTTACCACAATGTCGGGGACTATTACCCGCGTAAGTTCGGGCCCAAGCCGGACGTGGTGCCCTCGGGGGTCACGGAGAGGAAGGTGGGCCCGATGGACAAACCTGACATGGTGGCGGTGGACGTGATCAACATTCCGGAGCCAGGTTTGTTATGCTAACCGAGCTAACTGTGCTAACGTTGCTAACACCTAACACCCGGCTAACACACACATTCAGTGCTGTAAAGGTGCTTTCTGTTAGTAGGATGACAATCATTTTTGGTTGTAGTGTTGCAGAGACATTTAGTGGTTTGTCCTCGTGTCCAATTTATAAATATAATGTCAACTTTTAAAAATATACTCTTTAGTTTTTATGAAGGAAGATGAGATTTGTTGCTAACCATATTTGCAGTATCCAAATCATGGATCATGGTGTGTTTTGTGGGATAAATACAGCCAATTAACGCTAATGAATGTACAGTAGATACTAGCATACTGTATCGATTTGAAAAATATAAATAAAAGCTTTGTCACAGCCAACCAGCCAAGCCTTATCAGATCATAGAACTAGTATCTACTGTCAGCTGCTTTTCTGAGCGCATTTATACTCGTTATATCGGTTTAAATACTTTTTTTATAAACATATATGCGTTTTTATCTGTAAAGAAAGAATGCAAGAATGCCTGTGCTTTAGCTGTCATCATGTGCAAATGTTAGCACTTAGCACAAACAGCTGTAGTAATTAAACCTTAAAAGCGCACTGTGTAACTTTTTTCTGATGGATGGTACGCCACCTGTTTGTCTCCATGGAGATGTTATTGCCTTATTGTGGGCGACAGTTGCTCAGTTGGCTCAGTATTTGTCCACCGATCTGAAGGTTGACTGTTCAAATCCTGCTCTCTATGTAAACATTTTTGGTTGAGCAGTCAGATCCACTGACCCACAGGTTGGCGGTGCAATTCCACTTTCCACAGATGAATGCTGTCATTTTGCCCTTGAGCAAGACACTTAACCCACCTGGCCCCCAGTGTCTGTGTACACTGGTGTATGAATGTGTGTGTGAATGGGTCAGTGGTTCCTTGATATAAAGCCTTTGAAAGTGGAAAAGCGCTTTATACAAATGTGACCATTGACCATTACCTGGCAGAGATGTTCCAGAGTATGGCATTAAATGTATATATCATGCATTTATTTAATTACAGGTGTTTTTTTATTGGTCAAAAATACCTTAAAATCATGCATTCTTACTGTGAGTGGGTCGCCTTTATACAGATTGGACTTTTAACTTGGCCTGGTGGCATCTCCATGGAAACCGATAAGTTAAATGTCATTGTGTGGATCATTCTTGGCAAAGAAATGACAGCAACATGGAGATGAGCTGATGGCTGAACCTCCATCAGAAAAGTTACATGGTGCATGGATTTTGACCCCCCGCAATATTGGTTCGTAGTACTATCTCTTCCTGTTAAAGTCTGTAAAAAGCCATAGAAAAAAAACCTGTTTGACAGAACCAATATGGCTCTGACTACCCCGTGCTGTGCTGACTTCTCTGCGTGACATTAGTAGGTAAATAAAGATAATTAAGTAGTTTGATTAAATATTAAGTATTTAGTCAATTCCAAAATATTTTCCTTGAACAAATTATTTATTTTTTTATCACACATTGGGTCCTGTCTATGCTCTACTCCTATTCTATACTTCTAGTCTTCATTTTTTTTTATCATATGGAGATATGATATATGGGGATGGCACATTAAAACATTGCTGTACTCATGTGAAAGTGAAAGGAGAATCCTTATGTGAAAAATGTGGCCGCGCTGGTCTGAGCAGGTCTGTACTATAGCCTGAGCCATAACTGGGCCCATAAATTTGCGTAGTCTGACCATGCCATGGGTAATTCACATGGAGAGGTGTTTAAAGTGCATCATGTTACTCCATCAAAGATATCGCTATTGCTGCAGGACCCCCTCTCCACTAAAAGTGTTCTGCAAACTACAGAAAATGGTCAAAACCGAAAAGATTGTATTTGGTGACCTTATTTAAACTGTTGGCCAGTGGGGAAATCTTTTATGCATTCTACTATTGCATTAAACATGCTCCCCAAGATTTAATTTGACATCAGTGATTTCAAAGCAGTCAGTGTTGCATGGCCCTGTGCTGTATGGTCCTGTGCTTAACTCTGCTCCCTGTGACTGCAGTGAGAGGCTTTTATTGCATTTTCAATGTAATCTCCAATGCAACAAAGTGGGAAGTGGGATTTTCTTCCGGACAAATTGATTTGAACTTCAAATTTGATTGCTGTAATTCAATGTTTGTGCTTTTTTCACAGATGTCCCAAATGTGCACAGGAAGAAGCATGAGCATGACACATATGTTCTGGTGAGTAAACCTGCCTGTCATTGGATTCAGTAAAAAGTCTTTAAAAAATCTCCTGTGGGTTAAGATGCATCAATTCATTCTTTAACTTGGGGTTTTCACAGGCTGCGACCCCCAAAATAATAGATATATAACCATTAATCAGGATAATTGTGGCTAGTTGACTACTGAAATAATCGTGATGGTATTTTGATAATGACAAAAAAGAAACAAACAATTTCGGAATTTCTGATTTTCTGCAATAATAAACTTAATTTGTAAGTATTCTTAAGCCTTCAGTTACCATATTGCAACCAAATATAATTTAAGAAAACAATGAAAGTACAATAGAAATAATTGTTTGACTAACAGGCTCTGTGCACAACAGCGTCCAGCAACCTCACTGTTAACATCACTACTTTCTGTCCAGTTTGATCTCTATGGGGCTTTTACCGAGTCACGCTAAAATTAGTAAATATTTAAAGACAACTCAGTGGACAGTAGGTGGATACAGGTGGATGTGACTAACGACATGCTAAGCACTACACAAATAAAATTTATACTTCAACGATGGACACTTCTGTGTTTAGAGAGATGTTTGTGTCTCAGTGCTAATGCTAATGCTAATTTTGAGGCATAATAAATATTAAAACAACACCACAAACTGTAGTATTCTACATATAAAAATAATTGGGTAGTCTTTAATTAATTAATTAGAATTTTATTTGGTTGTTTATTTTATATTTTCCAATTTTAATAAAAGCGTCTGTTAGCTTTGATACACAGTGAGCTAGCTAGCATGCTACTGTGCACAAAGCCTATTTAAAAAGTAAGCACTGACTAGTCAACTACTAAAATAATTATTAGTTGTAGTTGCAGGCCTACAAAATATAAAGACATATTTTATTAATTTATGACTCTTGATTCGTGATGGTTTGGCTTTACATTGAAACTTTGAGTAAAATAGTAGTTCCACAAACCTCATGGTCTCAGTGGGTGAAATGTACAAATCAGCTCTAAATCTGACTACAAGAAATGTGTAGTTTTGATATTCTCAATACTGTAATTGGTTTGAGCCACCACTAGATGGTGATGTAACACAACAAATTGAAGGTAACATGGACTGATGGAGAGTTAGTCGCGTTTTCTGTTTTGGCTTTGTAAGTAATATATGATGTTTTATGTCTGGGAAACAGAAAGTTGGAAAAATATGTAATTGTAGAATTCTAATGAGTTTATTCTTTTGATTGTCCCCTGCAGGGCACCATCCATCCGTTCAGGAAAACCCACAGATCCATATTTGGGAAGCTGACACAGGAGTTCAGCCTCGTGGCCTCAGATAGACGGGTGAGTTGCCAGCCTAAACACACTCTTAGTATGCCCACCCCTTTATTATTTTCACTGTTAAAGGTGTATCATGTAACTTTTCTGCTTGTCTTCATGGAGATGTTGCTCAAGTTTTAAATTTAACCCATCTGTATTGCATTTCTTAAAATATATTTGTTTTATTGCTTAGTAATACCTTGATGACATTCTTACTGGCAGCGAGTTTGCCTGTCCACAGATTTGATCTGTAACTTGACTTGCTGTCATGACCTGCATATCTCCATGGATACAGAGAAGTGTAATGTCATACTGTGGAACATTCCAGGCAAAGCAATGACATCTCCATAGAGAAAAGCAGGTGGCAGACTCTCCACTGGAAAAGTTACTTACTGCACCTCTGTGTAAAGTGGGACTAAACACCCAAACTCTGCTCACAACCACAGTTCAGATAGATGTACTAAACTGGGCCCCTGCAGCCAGATGTTTGTAATCAGGGCAGTGCTGCATGGTGTCACATAGTACTTGAAGCTGCAGAGGCCACTGGGGGCAGCACACACTCAGGTTTTCGCAGTTTTTGAACTCAAAGCTGCAAATGTACCTAGTTTGCACTAACATTGCCAAATAGGAACAGCAGACCATAATATTCAAACACCATGTATACAGGTTAATAGCAAAAAGCTTGATTTAGTGTTTAGTTCCACTTTAACAAATTCTGGTAACTGCTTGTGTATGAACAGCCCTGTTGGCATGTGACCTTCATTATCTGTGTGTTTGTGGCTATTCTTCAATGGAACAGAGCATACAGGGTCCCGGGTTACGTTACAATTTGCCTACACAATTGTGGATTAAATATCAGAGGAATTTGAGAAAAGATGTTTCTGCAACGTGCAATGAAATCAAATCTGAGTGTTTTGCCTTGTCTGATTTAGATCATGTTAACTTGATCCAGGCGTTTTGCTGAACACTCAGGAATAATCTCACCAAAGGCACTAAAGAAGAATACAGTGCTTGGTCAACAACATGTATTAGCATTTGCTGTGGTGTTTTTCAATGAGATTCTGCAAAGTCACAATATCTGATGATGAGGAGGAGGTGGTGGAGGAGGAGAAGGAGGACTACGCAAAGTCTTCTCCAGCATGTTCCAAATATTCTCAGTGGGGTTAACCTCTGGGGTCTCATTTATAAAACTTTATGTAGAATTTTGACTAAATGGTTACGTACTGACAAAATCCAAACTTCCACAAACTTCCTCGCTCACGTCTCATCTCTCTGAGCTCTGATCTACTTCTGCCTCATCTCTGAAAGCCCCAAGTTAAGTCTGTCAAAATAATCACTATATCGACTTATCGTTCAGTATATGAAGGCTAGATCATTATATTTTGGAGCTCAGTGCTTATCATTTGTACATTTTTTTTGCAATAGTGGTGAGATTTTTGTTATTTTTGATGTAACATGAAAAGATTTGAGCTGCAGAGGGTTGAGAAAGTCACTTCTATGGCTCATTATTGGTTCATTTTGCTGTTTAGTACTTGCTGCTCAGGCCTATTAATGTTGCTGTATATATAAATCCTGCTCTGTTTTTGTGTCAGTAGCATAAAAGTAGTTTCAATATTATCGTTTATCGGTGTATCTATGTAGCGATATATATCATGACAGGCCTACGCAAAGTTTAGACTTTTTAGACCGAATCGCTCAGTTAGATGTCACTTTGTCTTTTTATAAATCACAAACTTAACATGGACATTATCTTATGATCTATAATCAAAATAAAATGATTAGTTGAGTAATACACATTATGTTTGACTACGACTGAATAGACTAAAGGCAGTCAGCTGACCTCATTCTGACCTCATTCTGACCTCATAACATATTCTGCAGTCAACTATCCTATTTGCCTGGTGGCGAGTTTTTTGGCGCAGCACCACAGACTGTATAAAGAAGTGGACTAAGGGAGCGTGACGTCACCCATAGCGTTTGATTATAGGGGCGAATTTGGAGCCGAGAGTATCATAGCAACCAAAGAGCCAATCCAGAGCAAGGCTGATGAAGGTCCCGCCCGCACCGCTGGTTTAGGCCGGAGCGGGCGCTTAGCAGTGCTGTCAATCAAACCTGCTAACACTAGCGGGAGTCACCCTCTGGGAAAGAAGGCGCCTGATTCATCTGTTATTAATGTTCATATCTTGATTTATGGACACAATGGCGAAATAAAAATACCTGGATCATGTAGCGCGGGTTAATACGAACATTTTCAGACCAAAATGACAAGGCTCACAGAAGTTACAGAGAGAGAGGTGACAGTTTTTCAATGTAAAGTGAATTGGAGCCAGAGTCGATGGAGCTGGAGGCGCACCCATGAGCACTTTCTATTTAGAACGTGACAGCTAGCAGGTTAGCTTTGTCCATTTATATATACAGTCTATGCGCAGCACTGTTTAATTTCAACAATTTGCCCAAAAAAACAACAAAAATACAATGCAAATCTAGATAAGGTGCAGTATACGCCCTCATCGATGTGATCCCCATAGTCTTCTTATAAACACATGCTATCCAGTCTGGTCTTAAACAGTGTGTGCTTTTGTGCTGAGTAGAAGTCCTAAAGTGTGCCCCAGTGTCAACGGGCCGTGCTCCATTATGTAAGGCTTTATTTTGGGAGGGAGACATGGGCGCCCTAGAGACACAGCCTGGATAACCTCATTCACATGGAAGAGCAGAGCAGACACACACTAGACCACACACTAGACCAGACCAGAGAGGCTGCAGCTCTGTGGTACGGCTCCATGGGTCAGTGAAACGGGAGCTGAACCGAGGAACGTCATGGTTTGGGCTACACCAGTTTATGTAATAAAGGCATGTCACAACAACACATTTTGAAACGCGATATTAATACAGGAAATATCATGATAAACAATAATATTGAAAGCACTTTATGCCACTTACGCAACAACCCTAATGCAGAATATTTAAAACATTTTAAAACATGAGCTACAATCATTTCACATTTCAAATCAAACTCTAGTATTTTGTGTTGATAACAAGTAATAGAAGTTCACTGTCTAGAGCTCAAATCTGGGGCAGACTGATTGAAGTGACGTTAAGTATTCCTCACAACCCTGAGGACTACAGCATGTTCTTGTGTTGTGTTTTTAGTGCTCAGTTTCTTCCCCTCTTCCCTCCTTCCTCCTGACTCCATCCCCTGCCCCAGTACATTTCTGGTCCTCGTCAGTCCTCCTGTAGGGGGCAGCAGAGGCCTGCGCTGCCTCAGCTCTCCGCTCCTGAGCTGGAGGGGGGCGGGATGTTTTGGTTCCTCTGCCTCTGTTTGCACACACCCATTCACGTGCACGCTCCTCTGTACACGCGCACACGCACACATGCACACACGCGCACACACGCACACACACACACACATACACACATACACACATACAGATTAATGTACACGCTTCTCTGCCCATTCACACACTGATTCACGTGCACACTCCTCTGTCCACTCACACATTGATTCACATGCACTCTCACACACACACACACACACACACAGATTCACGTGCATGCTCCTCTGTTCACTCACACACACACTGACTCACGTGCACGCTCCTCTCCTCTGTCCTCTCACATTCATGTTGTTTTCCATGCTTTTTGGGGACATCACAATGATCATTGTCACTACTGGCCAAACTAATAAAGGGTTTAGGCCATAGGAACCAGATTTTGATGATTTTGAACAAGACAAACTTTTAGTCAGTGAAGTTCAACACAAAAAATAGCCAAATTTCTTCCTCCAAACCACATGCTTTTACTGACAGAGGGTTGGCTGTAGACCTCTTCATTAAAAAGATCCAAGCTGATCTCTGACCATTATAAATAACTGCATGAATGAATCTCGCTTAAGCGCTAGTCCCCACGATGTAAACCCACGTGCGCGCTCCTCTCCACCGTTCACTCACATTCTCAGCCTCACGTGCACGCCCCTGTCCCTCGTGCACGCTCGCAGAGAAGGTCCTTAGCCGACCAGCGCTGTCATAACACGGCACACCACAGTAATTGTGGATTTCACAGCAGCAGGATCTGAGCTCAAGCACAAGTGACAAGCCAGACACACACACACAGTCCTTCAGTCCTTCAACTAACTCAACACACACACACACAGACAGTCCTTCAGTCCTTCATCTAACTCAGCACACACACACAGTCCTTCAGTCCATCATCTAACTCCTCAGCACACACACACACACAGCTTCTGATACCTGTCGATACCTGCTGTGAACCGAGACTGAAAACAGCATTTACTTCCTAAACAAACATAAAATAAGAAAAAACTGATCTAAATGTGTTATGTAGCTGTTATTTACCCTTTAAGTAACTACAACTTTGTATAAATAAAAGTTCAAACATTATGAAACTTGACTGAACCGATATTTGGAAGCCGATATTGGATCTAGCAAAAACTTTCAGTATCGGCGCAGATATCCATACATCCTTAATCTGTCTATACCAGATATGTATTTTTTAACATGTATTTTTAATGTGTATTCATCTGCCCAGAGACTGCAGATGGAAAGCAGCAGTAGCTAAATCTGGTGCAAATCATCTTTTCTTTTGTAAGATTAATGAATTGGTAAATGGTCCGTGACAAATACAGAATAAAAAAAGAAATTAACCGATACCAGTAGGGACTGAAAATGGCATGTTTGTCCCTCAAAACGGTTAACTCATTACAAACTGAATGCAAAGTTTGTATATAAATGTTATTTACCCTGCAAGTACAAAACAGGTTTGTACGAATAAAAGTTCAGAGACGTATAGGGCTCACCTCAGCCAGTAAAATCAAATTATTTTCAATTAAAGAACAATCCAGGATATTGACTGGACCAGAGTCGGCGGCAATATCTGATCCCAGTATCTGTATCACTGCGTTCCTACATGTGATGCTTTTGTCAACTCTAATCTATGACACCCATGGATTATTTGTACTAATTGCAATATTGATGTAAAAACATTTAGGAGAATAAAGATTACTGAAACGCGCATGAATCACTCCAAATACGACTTTGAGTGGGTAAATGAGAATAGAAACAATTATAATATGGTTAAAAGCGCAGAAAAGTTGATTTTTTGCTTAATAGGTCTCCATAAACAGTGCGGACACAATGTAAATATATGTAATAAATGTTGTGTGTTTATGAGAGAAGATCAAAGTGGTGGATTTGTATGACCTTCCCCAGAGCAGAACTGAATCAGACTGTAGTGAGGCATTCTGAAACACAAAACACATCACATCCCAGTGTCCCTGTCTCCTACTCCAAAACACTGTAACGTTCTGGCCGAATGTCTCCTGGTTGTTTATTTTCTGAGCACAAGGGCTCCTGTAGGCCGTAACCCACGCCAAAACAAGAGCAAGAACCTTCACATCCACTCGTCGGCATAGCAACCAAGTGTCTCACACACAAAAGCAGTTACATCAACAACAACACATAAACAGATACAAGAGCAAAAGGTGTCAACCCTGAACTAAACGCAAAATGTCAGATTAAACCAATACTATACAAAGCATATGTAAGGCTCTACTTTCAGCCTGAACCAATGGAGAGCTGTCCGTGGTCCTGAATTCCTCTGTCTCAAAAGCCTATGTAATCTATGCATCATGTAGGGCTGGAGGATTCATCGCAATCGAATCGAAATTTGAATGGACACAATTAGCAAATCGCAATGGCTGCAGTTTTTTGCCATGAAGTACCATAGGTTCCTCCACAAATAACAAAATCTCCCGTCTTACTCTGTCTAAAAACTGCTAACCCTGTAGTTTAGATGTTCTGAAAAGCGATTCTTGTATTAGTTTGTCAAGATCTGTCAAGAACTTTGAACACAATCCTATTATTAAAAGATACATCGGAAATCGAATCACAATCCTAATGCGTCTTCTAAAAATTACAACCGGATATGTTTTCCCAAATCGTTGAGTCCTAGCGTCATGTTTTGTGTTGTGTTTTTCAGTCGTGGAGGATCCTGGTGTTCGGAGCGCTCAACCTGCTGTGTACCGGCTGCCTGCTGATGTGGTGCAGCTCCACCAACAGCATGGGTGAGCACACACATGCACACACACATACGCGCACGCACATACACGCACACACGTTGAGTTTCCATGCTTCTCGGGGACATTATGTTGACTTGTTTATTTCCCGGAGAGTGATCCTAACCTTAACCATCGTCACTACTTCTTTAACCTTAACCTACTGTAACCCATATCTGAAATTTAAAGGCCCTGTTCATTTTTTTCCCCATGTATTTGAGCAAAATTAAACTGAAACTTGTGAAAAGCCGTTATAAACTCATTGCAATGAATAATAAGAATGTTTGTAATGCATAAGTTAAGTGAGGAGTAACTTTGGACCACTGCAAACGGTTTAAAATGAACTAGTTCTGGTTTTCATGTTTTTTAAGACTGTAAATCAGATCAACAGCATTAAGCCATGTTATTGATCTAATAGGAACAGGATTTATGTCACGGGGACCTGACTTTTGTCCTCATGATGTGAGTGTGTGTACAGATTTTGGTCCCCACAATGTGATCAATACTCAATACTCAATACTGATTCTGATACCATGATGATAGAAAACTTTTTTTTTTAGATAATAGAATATAATTTTCCACATTAAATGGTAGTACTTTCTTTTATATTCCCATGTGGCCTTATATCTGTGCAATCCCTCAGTCGAATGGTAGTACTTTCTTTTATATTCCCATGTGGCCTTATATCTGTGTAATCCCTCAGTCGTCCAGGTTCCATAGTGGTCCATGGGCGTGTACTAGCCTCTGTGTCTTATACTTGTTCTGATACAGCTCAAGATCATTCTAAAGATATTCAGGAAAGGTTCATTTCTGTCCTGTGAACGTGGCTTCTTTAGTATTGATACCTGCTCAAGTGAGTATCTAGTTTTTGTATTGATTAGTATCTGATTTCGATACTTTTGACAACCCTACTATGGACACGTGTCAGGTTTCTCCGTCCTCCTTTCTGATGCGTTTGGTCTGATGGGAAAGTGCCCTCATAGAGCATGTGACAGTGGACCTGCAGCTGTGTCCCTATGTCCAGTTTCCATCGCGCCCAGTGTATAAACAGCATCCTGACTGTTACTGTGTCTGCCCCAAATGAAGTTCTGAGGTTTGGCCAGACACATGCAGCTCAGATTGTTTATGGTCGCTGCGGCTTGTGTCTGCCACCAACATGAAATCCTCTCAGGGACCCATCACTCAGGAAGAGGGCAACAAGCCACCCCACCCTCCTGCACGGGCATCGGGTGTCGCACAGACAGGAAGCGCTGGACAGCCATCGAACCACCAGGGGAAGGCTACACCTCCGTCAATACTGAGCCTGTCTTATACTGGCACCCACACGCCCATACAGCAGCGCGTAAGGACAATGTCACAGATTCACCGAAAGGGAGGGCGGTCTCAAAAAAGTGGTAAAACGCAAAATCGACTTTTTGGAGCTTTCTGCCTTGTTATAATGTTGTTTCCTCATCAAAACATGCCTGAAGTGGTTCGAAGGGGGAAAGACTTCGCGTGGGGACAAAGAAGGGGAGGGGGTCAAAAACGAAAGCGAAAACTAATGACACATTTTTAATACGTTGTTTTCGGCGAATATAGCATTTTCAAAACAATAAAAGGTAACAGTGATCTTAATATTTTATGTATTAGCAATTAATACCCCTTTTTAAAATGAAGTGAAGACTTCCTATTGCACAACATTGACTCTTGAGAGCTTTAAACCATGTTATAATGCTGTTACCGCCTCAAAAACATACCTGGAGTTGTGTTTTGTTTCATTCACACATTTGAGTAATCCTTTATTATTAGTCTGTCCACATCTCCAAAGCTCAAAATGCTCTGTTCCACCTTGTGATGTCATGAAGCAGTAGTTTTCAAGTTAACAACTACCTTTTCCCTTTGGTTTAGTAGAAATTGGAAATTCCAGGGTTGAAATTATCCAAATGATTCTGTAAAAACACAGTGGAGCACTTCCTGTATTACCACATGACATCACAAGTTGGAACAGGGTTTTTTTTTTCCGTTTGAGCAACGAACTAAATATGCCTAAAATATGCAGGGTTTTGTGTTAAGGGTTGTGTTAGGTTTGTGTGTTAAACATGTGTGAAAGAAACAAAACATAACTCCAGGTCTGTCTGTGATGATTACAACATTATAACATAGATCAGAAAATAGCGTAATATGGGCACTTTAAGGATGACTTCACCACCATTGTTCAATAAACATAAGTATGAGTGGCAGGCTGAAGTACAGGCCCACACTGTGTAACATGAAACCAGAGGAGTTATATGGAGCTGCTATTGTCTCTTCTAAACCGAAGTTTCCAAACATGTCCGGCAGCGTCAAGAGCCCATGTTATGACACTGGACTCTCTCTCTCGGTGTATATGTGGATAGCATGAGGAGCTGTGGGCCTAAGACCTTGATGTGATACGTTCTAGAGATGAACCCGTATGGATTTTTTTTGAGCCGATACCGATATCTGCTATGTGGACTGCTGCTGTGGCTGAGAACTGATATCGCAAGGCCAACAAATATAGCTTAAGTTACATCCCTGCTTATTATGACCCTGAGAGCTGTTTTTACCATATATTATCTACAAGAGCGAAACCATTTTGGATTTATTACACGAAAAGCACTGGGTACATCCCATAGACTGTATATATAAATGGACATGGCTAACCTGCTAGCCGCTGCGTTCCAAATAGGAAGTCAACATGGGCTGCATTTCCAGCTCCATTGACTTTCCAATTCACTTTTCATTAGAAAACTGTCACCCCTCTCTCTGTAACTGCTGCTGTCAGGCTCGTCATTTTGGTTTTAAAATGTTCGTATTAACCCGCTCTATGTGATCCTGGTGTTTTTGTTTCACTATTGTATCCGTAACTCAAGATATGAACATTAATAAGAGACAAATCAGCTGCCTTCCTTCCCCGAGGTCGCTCCCGCTAGAGTTAACAACAGGTTTGATTGACAGCGTTGCTAAGCGCTCGCTCCCTGCTAAACCAGCGGTGCAGGCCTTCGGGTTACATTCAACAGCCTCGCTCCAGATTGGCTCTTTGGTTGCTCTCAGTCGGAATTCCAAACATGGAACTCAGCTCCAAATTTTCCCCGTAACCGCTAGCCTTGATGGGCTTCATTTGGCTGGAGCTGAACGCTATGGGTGACGTCACACTCGCTTAGTCCACTTCTTTATACAGGCTATGGTACATCCCCTTTAAAACTACTCAGAAACTGGATTTGTTGCAATTTTACGCAGTTGAGTACTTTTTGTTTATGTGTATTGGCGCACTCTGAACTGCCCGGTGTGATCAGCGAACATTAACTTGGCTTAAGCAAAAGCAGGATTAGTCATCATTATCCCAGTCCCTCTGCCTGACGATCTGCTGGTGATGTCTTTACAATGACGACGAGTAAATGAGTGTTTGACTGTTCTCGTTAGAAAGCGGCGACTCGGACTAAGTTTGAACTGCACGTCAGTCAGTTGGAAGCTCCGTGGACATCGAACGCCTCCAGTGTATTTGTGCCTTTTAATTCAACTGAAGCGTAACCCACATAGAAGCCAGTCCATATACTCACAGCACACACCACCTCTGACCCTCTGCGCGAGCCTATAATACCATGTTCCCGAGCCAGCGCAAAGTCTCCTATGCACCAACTGTACATGCCTGCTAGAACACACGCATGACCACGCACACACACACACACACGAACACACGCTAACTCCCTGCAAACGCACACACGCGCAGTCTTCCTATGGCCCCATTAGCTCATGACTAACGGCTTAACGAACATACTACACACTGCAATCTGCCAATCTAAAGCGCGCCGAGCCTGTTTGCAAACACACACACATATACACACACATACACGTACATATGAACATGTTTTACCCCCAGTCGACCCCAGGGGGAGATAATCAAAGCGGCGCTTATCCTGAGCCTGTTCCTGATCTCATTTCATGTGTGTACACGTGTGTGAAGTGAAGGCACTCACTCAAGGCAACATGAGAACATGACTCTATATGCTGCAGTTTGTGTATACGCGCTCAGGCCAATGCAGCGCACACCGAGCACATACACTCTAATGTGCTCACTGCAGGCTTTATAGTAATCAGGATGCACTCAAGATGGCAGGGTGAAAAGTACTCACTGTAGGGGTGGGAAGGCAAATAATTAAATGGACAATATGGTGTTTTTTTCTTATTAAAAACAAACAAATCTTTCAGTTATAATTTAACATGAAGAAGAACGCACAAGGTAATTGGCAAATTTCTCCCTCCAGAGTCTTCCATCTGTGAATATCATTTTTAGCTTTACAAAATGGCATCATAACTAGCTGTTCTTAGACTTGATTCCGTGTTGGCAAGTGCGAAAAATGTTTCTGTTAGAAAATATACTTGCTGCTCCTCACCAGAAGTTGCGTGAACTTGTGTGAACTGATCAGCCGGAGCCGTACAAGATGGATTCTCAAACCTTGCGTACGCCTGTCATCATCTTATTGTTCAGTTTATGAAAGCTGGAGCATTATATTTTTGGGCTCAGTATTTATTGTGTGTACGTTTTCTTTGCAGTAATGGGGAGATTTTTGTTATTTTTGTTGTGATATGATAAGATTTGAGGTGTAAAGTGTTGAATAACTAACTTCTATAGTTAAATATTGCTCAATTCTGCAATTAATTTGTTGCAGCTCAGGCCTTTTAATGATGCAGTTTGTTTTAAAAATGCTTTACTGGGATTATCCTGCTTTATATTGTGCCTGTGGCTTAAAGTAGTTTCAATATTATCTTTTATCGTTCTCTCTAGCGATATATCGTGCTTCACAATGTGTTATCGTGACAGGCCTAACCTTGCAGCAGGTTTTTGAACCATATGATTGACTGAACTAAATCTCAGTTCATTTAAAATGTGAATCCTTGCACTCCCCTAAGTGTGTAATACGACTATTATCCTACATTACATCAGATAATATGAACTCTGACTCTGAATTCCAGATGTTGAGTTTTGGTCAGGAGTTACAGATGTTTTAGGTTGATGGGGGAAACCGGAGCACTGGGCTTAAACCCACCCAGCCACAGGGGCCTTCTGGATGAGGCGAGGGCACTAGCTCTTGGGCGTCTTTGACCTTGGATAACACACACAGTAGAAAACAGAGCCATTCCACTGGCTCCCCCTGTGATCCTTCAGAGGGAGCAGTGTATTGACATGAGAGTGGTGCTGGAGTGGTGCTGCTTAAGCACATTAGTAGTTGTTGGTGTAACTGAAGCCTGTGATGATTCCACAGAAGAGCAGGGTGCTCAGTCAGGCCGCGGCTCCTGGATCAAATTGTGCAGTGGACCAGTGGATCAGCTTTCACCTTTTAACAAACTAAAGACATCAGCTCTTTGTCTTTGGAGCTAAACACACCGTCTGTTAGCCCTGTCCATCTACTGGCACCTGGGCACTGTCCTCTGACCTGTGCTTTACAACTCTATTCTGAAGTATTCATGCTGTTTGGACTGTTTAACAGTCTTAATTGAGGTTGGTTACTTGTGAACAGAAGCTGTTATGATTTTGCACAAATATAACTGATGCCAACCCAAATGTCACCTACAAAGTTCTTGCTTCTTTCTTAATGTATTCAAGAATGGACTTCACTCTCCATATTGCTGTTCATTCCGTTTTAATCAGACAGTTTTTTAGTTTTGCACAAAGGGAAAATGTTGACTACCACTAGTACTACCACAGCACTACATGGTCTTGTAAACAGAAAATTGGAATTAGACATATATGGTGGAATTTAACTCCTTTATCTTATGTCACAAGGTCTTGCATTAAATTTATTGCAAGACTTAAACCATCCTCCAGCTAAGGTAGTCCTGACAAAGCTGAGCTCAGTATCTGAAGATGGGTCTCTGCCACGCCCGTGACTGTTCCTGACCGGTTGATCCTGCAGCATTGAAGGACGGGTCAAATGCAGAGTGCAACTTAACCTTAACACATAGAATTTGGAAAATTTAGGTCATACACATGAACTGAACCATTCATTTATGCATTATAGATTGCCAAAATCATCTTGTTTTGTCTCGTCATTGGTTCTCATCCCAACCCCATTTGATATTGACTATGGTTACACCTTACTTGAGCTGTAAGTAAATGTTTAGTCGATTGATCGGTCTATGTTGTCTTGGTCAGCCAAAGTTGCCTCAAGTGGAGGAGTTTAAGTATCTCGGGGTCTTGTTCACGAGTGAGGGTTGTATTATTATTTAGATTGTAAGGATATGACAGAAAGGAAAATATATGGAGTGCGTTAGCTGACGATTTGGAACTGAAATTAAAATACTGTCAATCTACGTTCCGAGCCTCACCTATGGTCATGAGCTTTGGGTAATGACCGAAAGATCAAGATCACGGATGCAAGCGGCCGAAATGGGTTTCTTCCGCTGGGTGGCTGGGCGCACCCTTAGAGATAGGGTGAGGAGCTCGGTCACACGGGAGGAGCTCGGAGTAGAGCCGCTACTCCTTCACATCGAGAGGAGCCAGCTCAGGTGGCCTGGGAACGCCTTGGGGTCCCACCGGAGGAGCTGGAGGACGTGTCTGGGGTGAGGGAAGTCTCGGAGTCCCTGCTTAGACTGCTGCCCCGCGACTTGGCCCGGGAAAAGGGGAAGAAAATGGAAGGATGGATGGAAATCAAAATACTGTTTCCTACTTGTCTGTATAAATAGTTGTTTTGGCCTGAACTTCCCCTGCAGGTGCAGTGTTGTGAATGCAGTTTGGGGCAAATACATAGAGATTCGTAATAGTTTTGAGAGCTTTTGCCACGCCCCCTTTTTAATCGACTAATCGATCAGCAGGGCATGTCTTTAGCCCACCAAGAATTTTGGTCGACTACAGCCCTACGCCTTACATGTTACCTTCACATATTCCATTTATCACGTATTTGCTAATTTCAAACAGACAAAAAAAAAATGGGCCAATCAACTTTGTCTCTGCATCTCAAGTCTCCAGCTGTGGTTCCCTCGTAAACCAGGTCAAGTCTGTCCCATTTGTGTGACTTTCCCCATACATTCTGTAGCACAAAAGCTCTAGATGTCAATTTGAGTCCAGATGTGCTCCTGTTTGTGAGCTGGAGTGATTCTCTCATTTGGATATAGGCCTGTGTGTGTGTGTGTGTGTGTGTGTGCCTGTGTGCGTGTGTTTGTGTGTGCTGTGGTGTGTGTGTAGTCCCCAGGCCCTTGGTGTCCTGTACGTCAGAACACAGCTGGTGAAGCTCCTCCTCCCACGGGGCCTTTGGTACAGAGCAAAAGCAAACGTACACTCTAAACAGCCACCACATGTGTAACTCTCATCCAAACACACATTTAGCTAATGATATCCAAGTGTCACCGTGTTCTAGCATTTCCATTAGAGTGGGATGTTTGTCTAGATGCTAATGTCTTAACAAGCCTTTAGTGCACTCTGAAATGGACACTGGGTAATACAATGGCCTTTACCATTTCACTGTGACATAAGGATGCATTTCAACCAAGATGTGAGATATAATGCCATGTTATAATGTTATCAAATCCATAAGAGAGATGAATTTCAATAGGAGTGAGCACTTGTGTGTATTAAAGTAACAGCAGTGCTCCTCTGTCCATTCACCTTCACCAGATTCATTATAATCATTTCGAGTGACGCACCGATCCAGCTTTTTCAGATCCAATACCAATTTTGTTACCTAAGCTTTAAGTATCTGCAAATACCCCATCAGTAGATACTACTACAGAGACTACAAATACATTATTTTAATTTAAGAAAATAAATGCTATCGCGAAACTGATCCAAATGTGTTGTAGCTGTTCATTATCCTTTAAGTAACTACAGAACAGGTCACATAGTCATGGTGAATGGTCATGTTTTTATACAGCACTTTTCCACCTTCAAGGCGCTCAAAGCACTTTACATCAAGCAACCACTCACCCATTCACACACACATTCATACACCAGTGTACACAAACCTGTGGGTCATTGGATCGGACCTCTCTTCCAATGATGTTTATGTCGAGAGCGGGATTCAAACCGCCAACCTTCGGATCACTCTTATCAACTGAGCTACTGTCCTTGTAGCTTTGTATAAAAGCTCAAACATGAGATGTTCTGGATAAACACCAGCCAGTAAATGGTCTCTTACATCACATCAAATTATACAGCCAACCCGGATATCTGTTGAACCGATATTTAGGAGCCGCT